>ML778184.1:1070795-1095598 GCA_009831015.1 Picea engelmannii
GAGCCTCCTCCCCTTAGGGTTTTGACTTTGTGGCCCTGCCATTGCAGCACTAGAAAGCCTAACCCTCTTGTCCTTAAATTTAGATTCTCCCAAGATTTTAGCCTTACTCCTTGACTCCATTATACCCTAAGGCACTAGTCTAATACTCCAACGTTGAGATTCTTGTGTCCAAACAGCCTTTTCAAACCTCTTAAATCTGAAACCCTACTAACCCTAACGTCTCACTAACCCTAGACTTATGATGACGTCATGCCTGGTTTAAGCTCTTGGCTGGTATCAAAAGTTGCGTCTAGGTCATCAAATGATAGACTTTGATGTGTAGATAAATCTCATTGGCCTATTTTGCAAAACGTCCACCTCTTTGCCTATCAAACTAACCCTAGAACTAGGTTGACGTCACCTCTAGTATTGTGACGCAACAACCTTTGTATGTGAACATATGATGATATTTAGTGCGTTGTGTTAATTCTAAAGATTGATTGTATACATTGGATGCTATATCATTTCCAGTATTATTGAGAAGTAATATTACAAGCCATAGTCATTTTTTGCAATCATTGACTTCATCAATAATTACTTCTATTTATGCTCATTAAATGCTGATAGTCATTGATTTATGAAGTACTAACCACTGTTGCACATTTTAGTTGTATTGTTGTCTTGTCTTGCAAACAGGTGTTTCTACCATGGTTTATCTTCTTTTTGACTATCTTCTTGGAAGTAATCTGTGAAGGGAAAACTTACTTTAACCTCTTGAGCCTTAATCCATTGACCCTTTTCCTTTCAACACCCCAGATTACCTAGGGACGTCTCCCTTGGGATTATCCACCCTAAATAGAAAGAGCCCCCCATCGAGGTGACAGTGGGTGGGGAAGCTCCTATTACGCCATTTTGACTCTTGCCTTCAAGCTACTTAACCTATACTACAAACTGAGCGATAACACACAGCATGACAACAAATGCATAACATGATGTAAATACTCATGAGCATATCAATTAACACACATACACAGAGAACAAACACAACGCCATGAACTTGAATCAATTTCTTCTATTAATCCAAATAACTATACATGGGTGTTTCTACACAACTCTCTGCTTCTCTTCTCAATGCTCGGAATTCTTCCAACTATTCCCTGAATTATGTTACAATGCACACTGAGGGTGTCTATATCCGTTTTCCCTCCTTTCTTCTAAAACTGTCTAATCTAGAATTAAAATCCTATCTACCTGCATTAACTACTATAAATGCCTCCATCTACTTCAGACGAGAGCAGGGCGCTCAAGGTATGATTACATTATACCAAGGCGCCTTCAATAAATGATCTCATTTATATTTGGCGCATCAACTTCAAGGGAAAATTCAAAATTTTGGCTGGTGTGTCTAGCTATCCCTTTCATTCCACGCTGGCTCGCTTGACGCGGGTGATGCTCCTGCATCATGAAGTCAGCAACAACCTCCGTCTACCTGGTAATACCCTATGGAACAATCGAATCCTAATATTAAAATGGAAACACAGGGTTCATGAGTGTGTTAAAGCAAATTTCTACTTTCTGTAATAGGAATCAGAGTTTATGTGATCTCTCTCATCATTCCAATGTAGAGCGAGGTAGAGGCTGATATCGAAAGTTCTTGCTATATACCACCATGGCCATGTGCCCTCTGTTTGTGTCCTATGGGTTTCTACCGACTCTTTTACTTAACTCTGAGAATGGAAACTGTCTTGGAGGAAAATCTGTGTAGTACTGAAAGGGTTTATTCATTCATTGCAGAGAGATACAAGGATCTACCATAACTGTCCTCCTCTGTGTTTGATGCATTTTATTTGTAGTATAGTGATGGCCTACTGGTAAATTATTTCGAGGATACTTTCCTGGCAAGTTGATTGTTCATATATATATATATATATATATATATATATATATATAATGTCATTTCTCATATTCTTCATATCTGTTCATATAGAGTTTTGTTTATATAAGATTGATATTCTTGAGTCCACAGTTTTATTTCCTCTGTTACATTTTTTTGTTTAAAGTTCTGCGTGAAAGGGGTATCTTTGTATTAATGGTGGGACTTTGTTTTCTTACGAGGTACCCACCAGAAATTCTAGACATCATTCCTCCTGGCTAGGGTCACGTTACAAACCAGGCACAACCCATGGAGGTCGTGGCATTTTAAGTTGAGTAGGTCGGCATCCCTATGGACTCAAACTATATATTCGACTTTATAAATTGAATTTTAATACCTTTCTAACATTTTCCTGTGATGGCCGAATGCAGGGATGTTTTCTCCTCGGCGTAGGTACCGGCCTCTGCTCAACATGACAAAGGTACTCGGGTTCCATAAAAATGGCTCTCAAATCGCTACTTAAAAACAAGCATGGAAGCCACGATTATGTTCGTAGTGTTTCTGCTGTGATGACTATTTTGGGAAAAGGCTTATCTTCGACATTCTGTACATTACCCCTATGATTTAATGTATTCAGAACAATTTTACTAGTTATAATGGCCATTATTGTTGGATCTTGTTGATGAAAGTTTGTGTAGTTCTTCTGTTATCGAAACTGTCTAATTGGATTTTTCCTTGGAAAACTTTCTCACAAAAACATATGATGCCATTGTTTGCTAGTTATTTTATAATAGAAAATGCCACAATCCTGAATTTCTTATATTCTTTCTACGTATAGAATATGTAGGAAGTGTCTATGTTAATGATGTATCGGCGAAGTCATTGATTCACTTCCCTGTAGTAAGATGCTAGCATGATTAAATAGTCTCGTTTAGGATGGTCCTACTCCCTGGATTCAGTTTCACTCCCCTATGTTTCATCGTTCTAGACTATGAACAAAATTTTGTTTTCCCCCTTGATTTAAATTTACAGAATGGAATAAAAGCATATTTTAGTGTTGTTCTCTCATTGTTAAATATTCGGTTCTATTTAAAGTTTGAAATTACATAAGCATGTAATAGTTCTGTTCGTGCACTGACACGTTCAACTCTACTAAGTTTTAAACATAGAAATATGCGTGTATAGCTCTGTTCGTGCATTGTTACCTAATCAACTATGTATTTCTTTCTAAAGGTTGGAATACACTTACACATATATATATTCACTATGTTCATTCATTGATGTGTATATTTGACTCTGTTTAAGGTTTTGAAACCTATATATAAACATGTATTCACTCTGTTCGTATAGATTCGACTATATTTAAGGTTTTGAAACCTATATATATATATATATATATATATATATATGTATGTATGTATGTATGTATGTATGTATGTATGTATGTATGTATGTATGTATTCGCTCTGTTCGTTCATCGATATACATACTCGATTCTGTTTAAAATTTTGAAACATATATATATACTTATATACACTTGGTTTGTTCATTGATATTCATACCCAACTCTGTTTAAAGTTTGGAATTGTATGTACGCATATATTACTTTTATTCATTCACTGTTAGGTGTTCGATTCTATATTTTTTTTTTAAGGAATAAAAATGACTTCGAGAAAATAAATCTACAATTAGATCCTACAGTCTATTTTACTGAATTTTTGAATAGCCATTGTCTAGGTTATTGCATGAATATCATCATTAAGGATCCCATTAAAACAACAACCAATTCATCCAACAGAGGTAGAATACTGAATTATTTAGGTACAGGAAAGGACTTACAACAGTTATAATATCATTAAAACAGACACTGGAACTCTTTTCTGTATAGCTATAACATGTACAGTATATCTAACCAAAGAATTCATTCAGACAGATGGAGTTTAGAGTAACATATCTGAACTATCTTGTGGAGAAAACAAAGGGAACAACCACATTCCTCCCAACCTTAGAACCAAGCGGCCACAATTTCTTTCTCGATTCACCCCCTAGCCTAACCATGAGTCCATAAGGGAAAACATGGAAATCCCTCTACAACACAGTCCTTCAATTCAGTCCATTTTCCCCTTGCCTCACACCCTTCTAGTGTTCATAACAACAAGTGGAAAAAGCCAAAAAAAACCAGACTCTTTCTATCATACTTAACAACGTTCTGCCTCCTCACATATGCTTATTTGTAACTTGCCTAGGTCTTTTCCATTCCTTGGGATTTCATAGCTTCCTAAATCCCTTATTTTCAGGGGATTCCAATGGCTAAATCATTAGTTTTCCACTTGTAAAAATCAGCCTAGGGGTAGTTCCAACATGTTCGCCACTCATGGAGTCATAGTTAGCTACTTTTAACATGGTTGTTCCATTTGTCTTCATGCAATTAATATAAAATATTATGTTTTTTGTACAAGTGTCATAGTCCAATATCTAGTTGGGACAAATCATATCTCTGCCCAACAGTCAAAATGATTTATTACAATTATAAAATTCGGAATTCAAAATTGCCATAAATGGAAAAAAAATTCCAATTTCGAATTTACTAAAAACGGAAATAAATTTCCATCAATTTAAATTCTAATTTTTTTTTTTTTTTTTTTTNGGGGGGGGGGGATGTCACATCCTTTCCCCATTAAATAAAACATTGTCCTTAGTGTTCTCTCCTTTCCTAGAATAGGATTGGATGAGATTTCCGCAAATCTCCTTCCAACTCCCAAGTGGCCTCCTCAGGGCTAAAGTGCTTCCATTGCACCTTTACCTGAGCGAAGGCTCTGTTGCAAAGTGTTATTTGTATCTGATCCATAATGCACATGGGTTCCACCTAGAACTCGCCTTCGGGTTCCACCTGCACCAAGTTCTAATCAATCATATGAGTAGGGTCATAAATATACTTTTTTAACAATGAAACATGAAATACATTATGAATTCTTAGATTAGCTGGAAGTGCAAGTTGGTATGCTATGCGTCCAATTCGAGCTAGTATCTTGAAGGGCCCACAAAACCTGTGTGCCAACTTGGCACAGTTCCCTAACTTTAATGAGATTTTTCAGGCTTTGACTTTTAAATAAACATGGTCTCCTCTTTGAAATTCCACGTGCCTTCTTTTTTGATCTGCATAACTCTTTTGTCTATCATGTGCTTCTTTCAAGTTCTGTTGTACCTTTCTAACCATGTTCTCCATTTCTTGGAGCATTTCGGGTCCGACCATGAGTCTTTCAGTCGGGTTATCCTAGCTAATTGGAGTTGTACACTTCCTGCCATACAATACTTCGAAAGGGCTCAATTTTGATTAAGTTTGGTACCCATTGTTATACGCAAATTCTACCAAGTGTATATAATCCTCCCACTTGTTTGGTTTTGTTCTTACGTACATGCAGAGCATATCCTCTATGATTTGGTTTGTCCTTTCAGTCTGTCCATCCGTTTTTGGATGATAACTTGTACTGAAGTTCAAGTTGGTATGGAGACTTGCGAACAATTCCTTCCAAAAGGTGGAGGTGAATTTTACATCTCTATCCGAAATCACTGTTTTAGGAAGACCATGCAGTCTAAAGATTTCTTTCATGAATATTTCAACAATGTTTATAGCTTTAAAAGTAGACTTTACTGGAATAAAGTGTGCAAACTTACTGAGTTTATCGATTACAACCATGATAGAGTCATTATGTTTCTGATTTTTAGCAAAACTTGTTATAAATTCAAGTGATATAGTCTCCCATTTCCATTCTGGTACTGGTAATGGTTGTAAGAGGTTGATTGGATGTTGGTGCTTGGCCTTAACCTACTGACAATCTTGGCATCTATCCAAGTATTCTATTGTTTCGCCTTTCATATTAGTCCAATAAAATAGTTTCCTGAGTGTTGTTATTGTTTTCTGGTACCCTGAGTGGTCGAAATATGACTTCTTATGCACTTCATCCAATAATGTCACTTTTAACCCTGCTGAATCTAGTATGTAAAGTCTATTTTTAAATCGTAGCAGTCCCTTCTCATCGATACTTAGATCTGATTTATCTGAGTTCGCGGTATTTTTTGGAAAATCTTCCATCATTTTGGTATAGTTTTTGTCATCAATACCTTTCATCCTTATTCTTTCTTCAAGATCACTTTCTGCTCTGCTAATATTCATCTCAAATAACCCATGGATTCTTCTACTTAAATCGTTTTCTACTTTGCTTTCCTTGCCCTTGATATGTCAAACTTCGAAGTCGAATTTGCTTAAAAAGGCTAACCACCTTGCTTGCCTTGCATTAAGATCTAGTTGGTTAAACATGTATTTCACCCCGCTATTGTCCGTTAATAATAGGAATCTTCTGCCCATTATGTAATGTCACCACATTTTTAAGGTGTGTATTACAGCTGCCAATTCTAAGTCATGAGTGACGTAATTTCGCTCGTGTTCTTTTAACTACTGGGACTCATAACAAATAACATGTCCTTCCTGAGTTAGGACACCACCTAGCCCTTCTTTACTTGCATTGAAAAATACTGTGAAGTCTTTATCTGGGTCTGCTACTTTTAATATGGGTGCCATTGTCAATAATTCCTTTAGTTTGTTGAAGCTCTCTTGACATTTATCTGACCAGTTAAACCTGGTTCCTTTCTTCTGTAATGATGTGATAGGGTAGGTTATCTTGGAAAACCCTTCTATAAACATGTGGTAGTATTCGGTGATTCCTATAAATGACCATATATCTGCTACATCTTTAGGTATTGGCCATTTCATAATGGCTTTCATCTTTTCCGAGTCTACAACAATGCTCTCTGCTGAAATTACATGCCTAAGGTATTGTATTTCCTTCTGATAGAAGTCACATTTGCCGAAGTTGGCATACAGTTTGTGCTTCCTTAACATTTGTAGAACTATTCTTAAGTGTTTCTCATGTTCCTCCTCAGTCTTTGAATAGACTAGGATATCATCGATGAATACTACCATGAATTTTTCCAAGTACTCACTGAAAATACCATTCATTAGACACATAAACGTGGCTGGGGAGTTAGTGAGTCCGAAAGGTACGAATACAAACTCGTAGCATCCATATCTTGTCCGAAATGTTGTTTTGTTTATTTCTTTGTCTTTTATCCGAGCTTGATGATAACTGGATGATAAGTCCAATTTTGAAAAGATCTTGCCCCCCCCTACTTGATCGAACAGATCATTTATCCTTAATAAGGGGTATTTATTATTAATAGTCATTTTGTTCAATTGTCTATAGTCGATACATAATCTTAGAGTACCGTCCTTCTTTTTCACAAAGAGGACTGGTGCTCCCCAAGGTGAGACACTTGGTCTGATATACTCTTTGTCCAACAATTCCTGTAATTGTATTTTTAATTCTGTTAGTTCTGGTAGACTCATCCGGTAAGGCGCCTTTGAGATAGGGGCAGAACCGGGTAACAAATATATAGAGAAGTCTATTTCCCTTCTAGGGGGTAATTCTGGTATCTCATCTACAAACATGTCTCTGAAATCACGTAGGAAAACAAAGTCTTCCAACTTTGTCTTATCCTTCTCTTCTTCTAGACTCGTCACTTGGATGGCATAAACTTGACATATTTCTCTCACACATTTCTTTAGTTGCATCACTAAAATTTGTCTGACTGATACCGGTTTTGGTATACCTTGGGCTATCCTAGTGGTGCTGGAATCATCCCTATAGCTAAGTAACTTTGTATAAAAATTTAATATTGCTTTGTGTCGTTCTAACCAGTCCATCCCAATAATCATATCGTAAGATCCTAGTGGTAGGATGTTCATATCGTTCCTTATAGTTTGACCTATCTAGGCTAAACTCAAAATGTGAAATGTAGTCAATTACTTTCCTTTTTGTACCTGTTGCTAGTTGCACAAGCCATGATTTTTCATGCTTCAGTCTCTTAAGTTTATTCGACTCTACTACTTTCTGAGTAATATACCTTAATGTTTCTTCGGGGTCAATTAAAACAAAAATTCAAGTGTCCTGGATTTTACCTTCGACTTCCACCACTAAGCATTGGTGGTCAGCTTGTCATCCATCGACAGATGCATTTATCCGATGTAGGCCCCTGCCCATATCTCCCACTGTCGAGGCTTCTTGTAGGTTATGAACAACAGTTCTGTTTGTTGAACTCAAACGTGGGCAGTTCCTCCTGAGATGAGGTTCTCCACATTCCCAACACTTCAATGGCTCGCAGAAGTTGTCCCCAAACCTCTTTGCTCCTAGGTTTGATGGTTTCCCACTGCCTTGAGCGTTCGGAATATTGGAGTGAAAATACTTTCTTGGAAAACTCTTCGTTGTATTCCGATAAGGAGTTGGCTGGTATCCCTTCTTCTGCTGGTTCATTCGATCTTGTTTCTTGTCTTTCCAGGATTTAGGAAACTCTACCCGCTGTTTATATTGGTTGTAGCACATTCGTGCTTTTCTGAATACTTCACTTAAGGATTTGGGGTTATCAAACTCAATCCTGTCCTTGTAGGACTGTGGTAGACAGCTTAGAATTCATTGAATTTTTACTTTATCCTCCCGGATGTATGGTACAAATCTTAGTAGATCCAAAAATTTATTTATAAGGTCCTCCATCATCATCTGTTAGAGTCGTAATTCATAAAATTCCTTTGTCTTTCTTTTATAATAATTTTATAAAAGGCATTGTTTCTTAAAATACTTCTTAAAGTCAAACCATTCCAACTATTTCTCCTTTAGGTCCTTGGCTAATTTCAAATCTTGCCACCAAATACTGGCCTTCCCTTTCAGATTGTAGATAGCCATTCTGACCTTCATGTTGTTGTAATAGTTATAGATTTGGAAATACTTTTTAATGTTCAATAGCCATGCCTTTTCTTCTTCTCCTGTCCTGGATTCCCCGTCAAAGGTAGCGGGTTTAATCTTTTTGAATTCTCCTTCAAGGTGGTCTACTTGTTTTCTTTTTCTATCACTTTTTGTTCCATCCTCAGTTGGAGGTGTTCCTTTAGATGAACTGTCTCCTTTTTATGTTTCTGGCCCTGAGTTCTTGGAGGATATCTTGTTGAATTCTTCATAATTGTTATTGTCTTTTGGTCTTTTCTTGGTCACTATACTGCACAACAAGACTTTGTTTATCTCCTGATGTTCTTGTTGTGCCTTATTCAATTTTTCATTGTTGGCTTTAAAGATCTGTAGCTCAACAATCATGTTCCTCATTGTTTCCAACACTTCTGTGGGTGAGATTCCATCACTATTCTGCCTTCTATCTCCAGGAGGTCTTTGCTATGGATTTTCTTCCATCCTGTTTTCTGCATTGTCTTGAGCTACCATACTTTTTTACCAAAACAGAGAAAGTTTTTTTTTTGTAACCACACCATTTATTAGTATTTTTTAATCTAAAACAAAATATATTCTAAGCACTACAGTGGTCCTATTCAAGCCCAGTGTTGTAACTTTCGCTCTTATACCATATGTAATAAACCTCAAATTTATCATAAAAAAAATATATATATATATATTCCTAGGGACATTATCCTTTTAAATTTTTATAAGATGGATGCTTACATCTCCTTTTGGCTTGCAGTGACCCTTTGACATATTATTTTAGCACAACAAGAAGTTCCAATGAAAATAGGCCTTTTCCTAAACCCCTATATCATGCTATATAGATATTGATACTTAGATTTATTTTCCCATACACAAGGATTGAATTTATATCATGCTAATTAAGGGAGTCAAGCTAGAGTGGACTTGGCACGCACAATGTTATTACCCTGACATTAATTATATATAATCTTACCTAGCTGAGCTGACATTAGAGCCAAGGGCGTACCAAGAAGACTACTGTTATTAAAGCTGAAATTTAAGGGAGGGTAACAAAGCACTTCTCTCTGATGTTACGTTTTGGTTACGATACGATTGGTGTCTTCCACCATAATGAACAGTCCCCGACTCGTCCCACTTAGGTCACTGCGTAACTAACTAAATACCCCTCCTCGTCCTATTGGTGTAATGTAAGGAGCACTTCGGAGAGTCGAGGTGTAAGGACCGATCATGTACACTAGACAGTCATGGTTATACTATTGTTTAACTTCGTATCTTCCACATTTAAGGAAGGCAGGTGCATCTGTCAGGAGGAGTTATGACTCTAACCTGGAATTAATTGGCCTTAGTCCCGACGCCTCATCCCCCTGTTCTTCCCAATCCTAATGCGCCATCCAAGCCCTAGCACATGACTTGTACTTCCGAATGGTTAAGGGTGGTGATCGTCCCTCTAGGGTTTTGGCAGTCTCATTTTTGTTCTTGTGACTTCATAGAGGAGGTTATGTACTAAGCATTGTTGCATAGGAAAGGGTTATCACCTCTGCGATCCTCGTTGGTGAATTCAGAAGAAACGTCCGTCTACCTGGTAAGACCCTATGGAACGATCAAATCCTAAGTTTAAAATGGAAACACAGGGTTCATGAGTGTGTTAAAGCGAATTTCTACTTTTTGTAATAGAAATGAGAGTTTATGTAATCTCTCATGTCATTCCAATGTAGACCGGCGTAGAGACTAATACCGAAAGTTCTTGCTCTATACCACCGTGGCCATGCGCCCACTATTTGTGTCCTATGGGTTTCTACTGACTCTTTTACTTAACTCTGAGAATGGAAACTGTCTTGGAGGCAAATATGTGTAGTGTTGAAAGGGTTTATTCATTCGTCGCAGAGAGATACAAGGGTCTACCGTAACTATCCTCCTCTGTGTTTGATGCATTCTATTTGTAGTATAGTGATGGCCTACTAGTATATTATTTCTAGGATACTTTCCTGGAAAGTTGATTGTTCATATATATATATATATATATATATATATATATATATAATGTCGTTTCTCATATTCTTCATATCTGTTCGTACAGAGTTCTGTTTATATAAGATTGATCTTCTTGAGTTCGTAGTGTTATTTCCTCTGTTAAATTTTTTTGTTTAAAGTTCTACGTGAAAGGGGTATCTTTGTATTAATGGTGGGACTTTGTTTTGTTACAAGGTACCCACCAGAAGTTCTAGGAATGATTCCTCCTAGCGAGGGTCATGTTACAAACCAGGCATAGCCACTGGAGGCCGTGTCGTTTTAAGTTAAATAGTTCGGCATCCCTGTGGACTCAAACTATATATTCGAATTTATAAATTGAAGTTTAATACCTTGCTAACATTTTCCTGTGATGGCCGAATGCAGCGATGTTCGCTCCTCTGTGTAGGTACCGGCCTCTACTCAACATGACAAAGGTACTCGGGTTCCATAAAGATGGCTCTCAAATCGCTCCTTAAAAACAAGCATGGAAGCCACGATTATGTTCGCAGTGTTTTTGTTGTGATGACTATTTTGGGAAAAGGCTTATCTTCGGTGTTTTGTACATTACCCCTGTGATTTAATGTATTCAGAACAATTTTATTAGTTATAATGGCCATTATTGATGGATCTTGTTGATGACAATTTGTGTAGTTCTTATGTTATCGAAACTTTTTGACAAAAACATATGAAGCCATTGTTTGCTAGTTATTTTATAATAGAAAATCCCACAGTCTTGAATTTCTTATATTCTTTCTATGCATAGAATAAGTAGGAAGTGTCTATGTTAATGATGTATCAACGAAGTCATTGATTCGCTTCCCTATAGTAAGATGCTAGCATGATTAAATCATCCCGTTTAGGATGGTCCTACTCCCTCGATTCTGTTTCACTCGCCTATGTTTCATCGTTCTAGACTACGAACACATTTTTGTTTCCCCCCCTTGATTTAAATTTACAGAATGGAATAAAAGCATATCTTAGTGTTGTTTGCTCATTGTTAAATATTCGGTTCTATTTAAAGTTTGAACTTACATAAGCATGTAATATTTATGTTCGTGCACTGACACATGTTCGACTCTGCTAAGTTTGAAACATAGAAATATGCGTGTATAGATCTGTTCATGCATTGTTACCTAATGGACTTTGTATTTCTTTCTAAAGGTTGGAATACACTTACGCATATATATATTCGCTCTTCTCATTCATTGATGTGTATATTCGACTCTGTTTAAGGTTTTGAAACCTATATATAAATGTGTATTCGCTCTGTTCGTATAGATTTGACTCTGTTTAAGGTTTTGAAACCTATATATATATATATATATATATATATATATATGTATTCGCTCTGTTCGTTCATTGATATACATACTAGATTCTGTTTAAAATTTTGAAACATATATATACTTATATACGCTTTGTTCGTTCATTGATATTCATACCCGACTCTATTTAAAGTTTGGAATTGTGTGTATGCATATATTACTTCTATTCATTCATTATTAGGTGTTCGATTATATATATATATATATTTTTAAGGAATAAAAACGACTTCCAGAAAATAAATCTACAATTAGATCCTACAGACTATCTTAGTGAATTTTCGAATAGCCATTGTCTAGGTTATTGCATGAATATCATCGTTAAGGATCCCATTAAAACAACAACCAATTCGTCCAACAGAGGTAGAATACTGAATTATTTAGGTACAGGAAAGGACTTATAGCAGTTATAATATCATTAAAACAGACAACATAACTCTTTTCTGTATAGCTATAACATGTACAGTATATCTAACCAAAGAATTCATTCAGACAGATGGAGTTTAGAGTAACATATATATTACTATCTTGCGGAGAAAACAAAGGGAACAACCATGTTCCTCCCAACCGTAGAACCGAGTAGCCACAATTTCTTGCCTGATTCACCCCCTAGCCTGACCATGAGTCCATAAGGGCGAACCTGGAAATCCCTCTACAACACAGTCCTTCAATTCAGTCCCTTTTCCACTTGCCTGACACCCTTCCAGTGTTCATAACATCAAGTGGAGAAAGACAAAAAAAACTATACTCTTTCCAGCATACTTAGCAGCATCCTGCCTCCTCACATATGCTTATTTGTAACTTGCCTAGCTCTTTTCCCTTCCTTTGGATTTTCGCAGCTTTCTAAATCCATGATTTTCAGAGGCTACCAATGGACAAATCATTAGTTTTCCACTTGTAAAAATCAGCCCAGGGGTAGTTCCAACATGTTCCCCACCCTTGGAGTCATGGTCAGCTACTTTTAACATGGTTGTTCCATTTATTTTTCTGCAATTAATATAAAATATTATGTTTTTCGTACAAGTTTCATAGCCAATATCTAGTTAGGATAAATCATATCTCTACCCAACAGTCAAAATCATTTATTACAATTATAAAATTCGAAATTTGGAATTGCCATAAATGGCAAAAAAATTCCAATTTCGAATTTACTAAAAACAGAAATAAATTTCTAGCAATTTAAATTCTAAAAATATTTTTATTTTCTTTATTTTTATTTTTTGGGGGGATGTCACATATGTTCTGACATGATTTGTCGGTGATGCAGGTTGACGATAGCTTTCCGACTAGACTCACATGTGGAGTGAAGGGGTCACGTACGACTACCAGAGATGTTGAGGGAGAGGTGTGGACAACAGCTCTGCCACAACCTACTAGCACTCTCGTCATGTCTCAAACTGTAGGTTAACATTTACCTAGTTCAACATTTACCTAGGTCTCTCACGATGATTATAAGGGGTGCATAATAAAGAGAGGCCCTTATTCCTTAGACGCCCTTAGTCTCCCACAAGTTCACTTGGCGGAGTATTGACTCCAGGGGTTTTGGATGTCTACCAAGTCAGTTAAGAGGCGAGAGACACCCTTGAAGCACGTGGTGCATCTTGAAGGGCATGTCATGCAAGAAAAATGGAAAGAGGCAAGTGGCACCCTTGGAGCACGTAATGCGTCCTGAAGGGCACGTTGCACAAGGGAACAAAGGGGGCGAGTGGCACCCATGGAGCACCTAATGTGTCCTAAAGGGCACGTCACATTGTTTTGATAAATAAATGAATTTATATGACCTTAGGATGAACAATGTGATAAGAATTTAAACAAAAAAACTTTTTCCCTAGTAAAATGTCGCCCTTCACGAAAATTAAGGTCTAGGTCTAAATCATGCTAGTGGTAAAATTTTATCCTTTTTATATAAAAAAAAAATTGATATATATATAATAAAATTAAAAATAAAAAATAAATAAAGAGTATGATTTTCATTAAATCTTGTAACAAGGAGGGAGTAAGAAATTTAATTTATTAAAAAAAAAAAAAAACTATTGGAATAAAATTTAAAAAAGAAAAGGGAATTAATTGTTTTATTATTTTTGATAATTTAAAATATATTAATTAAATGAGAAAATGGAAAAAGGGTTAATTTCCACACCTTCCTTTTTGAGTTCTAATTAAAAAGGGGAAAGAGCGAAAATCTAAAATATTAGGAAAATAGTTAAATAGGTAAACATAAAAAGAGAAAAAGGGAACATAAGGGGAAAAGCAGAAAATCAAACTTAGTAAAGTATATACCATTTAAGAGCTTTCTATTTTAAACTGAACTAGTTATTTAATAATGGGGAAAACCTTTAAAACCTGTAAGAGAATTTGGGGACACCTAGGAGTGATTCTAGGAGTAACTCTAGGTGGGTGAGGGAATTAAAGATAATTAATTAATTAAAGAAATTAATTTATGGAGGAATGAAAGGGATGGGTCACACTTGTATAGGGAGGAATTTTTAGGAATTAAATTTTAAAAACTTAATTAAACGAGATTTTAGGAAAGTAAGGAACCACGAAACTCTGTATAATGAAGGGAGGAGATGGAGGTAAGATCTCTTCGGTTTGCGTAATGTTATGCTACAGAAATATCTACTTGATTGACTTAATGTGTGGGATTTGGGATACCTATCTCGGTGAGGAGTGGTAGCTCGGCCTTGTGAGGCGAGCTGGGAGCTAGTCGAAATCTCTAGATAGTGAGTGTGTGGCCCCTTTGCAGCTCGGGGGGTGAAGGGGGAAGAAGATTACTCCTAGCATTGGTTGGGAGGTACCAGTGTAGTCTCGTCGATCGACACGCAGGAGTTTCAAGGAGAACGCGGGACATCCACTCCGAACAGGAAAGGGCACACTTTCTTTGTTTTGTATGGTAAATTGTTTGAGAACTTATGTTTGAATCTGCATTTTTACTTGGGTAAGTGAATTGATTGTCTAGATGGTTTTCTAATATTTTATTAGATTAGCTTGATGATAGATTGACTCCCATAGCTTCATTTCCTCGCACGTCCTGACCACTTTACTGTGTTGATTATGACCTTCGTCATTGTTTAGCCTTTGTTCCTAGCTCACCAGTCCTCACCTGAGCAGTCATCCAGGAGCCTGATCTATGGTCATCGCCTTAGCGTTAAAATACCTATGGATCTCAATGCCCTGCTTTTTTGTGCGAGGATGATGAGCGAAGGATGACCCTGTTAGTCGGCTAACCTTGATGTTTGTCCCTGACTGATTGTTGGTTATGCCATTTGGCAACAACCTCTGCATGTGGATTATATTGTGTCCTGGTTGGTTTTCTCTATGCCTTGACTGATAGAACCCCTCCAATCATTCCATCACCTTTCTCATTGGATCCTTGCATTCTCCTACTGTTGTCTGTGTTGTATTGGGGTTATAGCAATGGAAAAATGAAATGATTTCTGGTCTGCATTTTTATTTTGGGTATTCTCGCAATGAGAAATGAAATGAATTCATCTCTTCATTTTACATTGGGTATTCTGGCAATGAAAAATGAAATGAATTCATCTCTGCATTTTACATTGGGTATTCTAGCAATGAAAAATGAAATGATTTCTAGTCTACATTTTTATTTTGTATTCTGGCGAAGAAAAGAGGAATTATTCTTGTTTGCATTTTGTTTTACCTTTGGGGCGATTTTTCCCTTGATAAAGATTGTGTTTTGATTTAAAATTTTGTTTCCATTTGATTCCTGTTAATGCCCACATTTTTTATTTTCATTTCATCAAATTCCCTGCTGTGAAATATGACGATTTGGAAATTAAAAATGGTTTGTGTTGCATGCTGAAATCACCCATGATTTTATCCATTTAAATCACAACTTTAGTTGCCGGAATGGCCACGTTTTTTATAATCAAAAGTTGACTGTGTTTCTATAGAAATCATCCACGATTTTATCCATTTAAATCACAACTTTACTTGCTAGATTGACCACGTTTTTTATAATCAGAAGTTGATTGTGTTGCTGTAGAAATCACCCACGATTTTATCCATTTAAATCACAACTTTACTTGTTGGAGTGACCACGTTTTTGATAATTAGAAATTGACTCTGTTGCCATCTTAATTAACCACGACTTGCCTTAATCATTGCTTGAGTTGTTGTTTACTGACCACGAGTTGGTCCTTTTGTAGTTTTGTTTGTCCCTTTTATCCTCCTTCACATTGAATATATACCCAACATTCTCTCTGCCAATATTTAATTACCACAACAATGTTACTAGCCATGTTGATTATCAGCTTAACTTCAATAATAAATGCTATTTTGTTGCTTTATTAATTACTAGAATAATTGTTGCATCAATGTTAATGGTTAGCACCCTCCTTTTTCTGTTAAGGCCATGTTAATTGCAATATGAAATGCTATATTTTTGCCTTATTAATTGCCAGAACAATGGCTACAGCCATGTTATTGGTCAACAGATTCCTTCTATTGATTAAATACCACAACGGGTTAAATAGTTAATAGTTATATAAATCACTTGGTTATTGCGCTATGAATGGTTATGTTAATAGTCATACACATTGCCTTGTTAATGTTATGTTAATTGTATGTTAACTAGAATGTTAAATGCCCTGTTATTGCTATATTACTTATTTTGAAAAAAATCATGTAAACTATCTTGTTAATGCTATATTAATTGTCATGTAACTGCTATGATAATCACCTTGTTAAATTGCTACAACACTGTTAATAGTTAGCAGTTCCCTTCTCTATGATAGTAGATAACTAGCATTGTTAGTTCGATCAATATAGCTAGACTACATGTTGAGATTTAATTTCTTATAAGTGCTAATGGTATCATTCCACTTTAAGAATGTTAATGTTGTTATTCAAGTTTATGGCTAGTTGGATGGGGATTTAGATTAATATAGAATTGTCCATTTAGGTTGTAATAAATATTAAAATTTGTATGGTGAGTAAAGACTAGATTGAAAATTTTAGACTTGCTAATATAGATATGTAATTGATGTTAGTTGGATTTATAGATATCGCCTAATTGGTAACTTAGACACGCTAAATTGAGTCGTAATTCATGTTAAGTTCAGTTGGTAAATCGTTGACTAATGGAATTTAGACTGGTTAATTGATCTATAATTAACGCCAATTTAAATCATAGATATTCACATTTTAGCCTTGATTAATGATTGGGTTGTTGACGAAGTCATTTTTAGGTTGTGCTTCCCATTGAGGATGTTGTTGTTCATTTTAAGGAGTTGTTGGACCTGGGACTGATACGTCCTAGTGTGTCATCGTGGGGTGCACCTGTTATTTTCATACGAAATAAGGATGGGTCGTGGAGGCTCTGCATTAACTACCGTCAATTGAACAAGGCCACGATCAAGAATCAATATCCGTTTCTGAGGATTGATGATCTATTCGATCAAATGAATGGCGCGACGGTGTTCTCAAAGATCTATTTGCGTTCAGGGTATCACCAGTTACAGATTAAGGAATATCGCGTCCCTAAGACCGCCTTTAAGACGAGGTTTATACATTACGAGTATATTGT
Source organism: Picea engelmannii (assembly GCA_009831015.1). NCBI lineage: Eukaryota > Viridiplantae > Streptophyta > Pinopsida > Pinales > Pinaceae > Picea > Picea engelmannii. Next base: position 1,088,343 of record ML778184.1, read on the forward strand.
TTTACCGTTTGTACTGACAAATTCCCCAGGGGTATTTATGAGTTTCATGAATGGGGTGTTCCACGAGTACTCGGACAAGTTCATCCAAGTATTCATTGACGATATTTTGATTTACTCTCGGACGATGGAGGAGCATGAAGACCACTTGCACTTGGTACTACAGTGTTTGCGAGAACAAAAATTATATGGGAAGTTATCCAAATGATCATTTTATCAATCAAAAATCCACTACCTAGGGCACATCATCTCTGGTGAAGGTATCGCTGTGGATCCAACAAAGGTCGAGGCCATTATGGAATGGCCTACACTGACGAATGTCCCAGACGTGCATAGCCTCATGGGTTTAGCGGGATATTATCGACGGTTCGTCGAAGGGTTTTCGAAGATATCAAATCCGATCACGGAATTATAGAAGAAAAATCAAAAGTTTATTTGGACCGAGAAATGTGCAGAAGCATTTTGAAGGCTCAAGGAGTTGTTGATAACAACACCAATACTAAAGGTCTCAGACATAGATGCAGACCTCTTGGTATGCACTGACGCATCCAAGGAAGGCTTAGGCGGAGTCTTGATGCAAGACGGACGAGTAATCACTTACATTTCGAGGAAACTAAGAAGGCATGAGGAGAACTACGCAACACATGATTTGGAGTTGTTATCCATCATATATGCCTTGAAGGTTTGGAGACACTACCTTGTTGGATGAAAATTTGAACTAAATACTAACCACTGTGGACTACAACACATCTTTACACAAAGCAACCTGAACGCGCGACAACGACGTTGGTTGGAATTTCTTAGCGAGTAAAACTTCGAGATTAATTACATAAAAGGAACAATGAACCGAGTGGTAGACGCATTGAGTCAGAGACCGCACATATTTTTGATGCTATCTCTTCAAAAGAATCTATGTGAAAATATTCTAACCTTACAGCGTGAAAATGACTGGTACAAAGAGGTCGAGGGTTTTATCGGAAAAAACACAATGATGGTACCATGATTTGAAGGATTTTCATTTGATAGTGATGGTTTATTTAGGTTTAAAAATCAGATCTACGTACCACTGAATGACGAGTTGAGGATATTGATCCTAAGCGAGTCTCATAGAGAAGTTTACATGGCTCACCTGTGAGTCACGAAGATGAGGACAAACCTTAAACCCTTATTCTTTTGGAAGGGAATGAAGGCAGACATAGTCAACTATGTGGCCAGATGTTTATAATGTCAACAAGTAAAGGCTGAACATAGACACCCAGTAGAATTACTACAAACACACGCTATTCCAGAATCAAAATGGGAGGTTACTTTGATGGATTTTATTGTTGGATTGCCACTGACAGCAAGGAGACATGACTCAATTTTCATAGTAGTAGACACTCTGATGAAGAGTGCTTACTTTATTCCTGTGCATATGACGTATCAGGTACCTACATAGCTAGAGTTTTCATCAGTGAGATTGTGAGGCTGCATGGCGTGCCTAAGAGGATTATATCCGATCAAGGATTAGTGTTTACTAGATGATTTTGGACGAGTTTCCAAGAGGCCTTGGGAACCCAACTTAACTTTAGTACTGCATATCACCCGGAGGCTGACGGGCAGACTGAACGAACGAACCAGACCTTGGAGGACATGTTGCGCATGTATGTGATGGACCAAAAAAAGCATTGGGAAGAATTCTTGCCACTAGTGGAGTTCGCTTACAACAAAAGTTACCAGAGCACCATTAAGATGGCGTCTTTTGAGTTTCTTTACAGGTGACCATGTCAGACGCCTTTGAGTTTGGATCGGCTTTAGGATAGGGTCCTGGTAGGACCAGAGCCGATCCAAAAAATGGAAAAGAAAATTCAAACAATAATACAAAGCATTAAAGAAGTGCAAGATCGACAAAAGAGTTATTCCTATGCGCACCATGTCGACCGTAGTTAGGAGGTCCGCGATCGAGTCTTCTTGTGGGTTAAATCACATACAATTTCGATCAAGTTTGGGAAGGGAGCTAAACTCTCTCATAGGTTCATGGAACCTTTTGAGATTGTGGAGAGAAAGGGGCCCATGGCCTATCGACTAGCCTTTCCTAATTCTTTGAGGTGTATGCATGACGTTTTTCATGTATCTGTTTTGAGACATTATATTAGTGATCCTATGCATGTTATTGACATGAGTTCCTTCCAGGTATCGGATGAGGGGGCCCTCACAGCTGAGTCGATCTGCATCTTGGATCATCACGTTCGACAGCTACAACGTTGAACGATAGAGCAGGTCAAGGTCCAGTGGGACAATTATAGTCTGCACTCGATGACCTGGGAGGATGCATATGATATGCTCCAGTAGTTTCCATTTTTGTTTGATAGATAGACATATGATACTATGATACACTTTATTTTGGTATATATAATGTGAAACTTCGAGACGAATTTTGGACCAAGAAGTGGTGTATGTAACATCCCACTCTCGTGCACTAAGAAAACTTATTCTTTGAGGACACTTGCTCACAAGTGATCCAGATTATTATGCTATTAAAACTTTTGATTTTGATTATGAGATGTTATGGGATGATGACATGTTGTTTTACCGCCTCAACATAGATAGGTGCAATTGACTTGGTTTTACTAAGTGTGTAGGATTTTGGACCTCGAGGATGCAAAGGCATCGATGGAACCCCTTGGACTCTGGATCGAGTCAGGGAGTGTGCCATTGGGGTTTGATTATTTTACTGTGATATTAGTGCATCTGATTACATGATATGATATGGATATGTTCTGACATGATTTGTCGATGATGCAGGTTGACGATAGCTTGTCGACCAGACTCGCATATGGAGTAAAGGGGTCACACACGAATGGTAGAGATGTTCAGGGAGAGGTGTGGACAACAGCCCTACCACAGCCTACTTGCACTCCCGCCATGGCTCGAACTATAGGTTAACGTTTACCTAGTTCGAGAGGACCCATGATGCCATGAGGGTAGATTGCGACAGTCGCTCATGATGATTTTTGATGTAGGAGAATCTCCCACATCAAGCGAGTTAGCACGAAAGACAATGGACAGCTGGATGAGCGCCAGCACAAATTTTGAAACACCTTGGAATTGTTGCGCGATATTAAATGAAGCCATTAAGATGGGGCACGCTTAAATAATGTAAATGGACCTTGAGAGGATTTCTCTCGTCCTTAGTAGGTAGAAGGCATTTAAGATAGTTAATGTAAAGTAGATAGAATTTAATTCTAGATTAGACTGATTGAGAATGCAAGAGGGAAATGGGATATAGACACCCTCATTATGTATTGTAATATTATTGAGGATTGGAATCAGAGAAGCAGGAGAGCATAGAAGAGAAGCAGAGAAGTTGTGTAAGAAAACCCATGTACTGATATTTGAATTAGTAGAAGGGTTTGGTTCAAATTCATGGTTTTGTGTTTGTTCTCTGTGTATTGATGCTGAATGGTATGCTCATGAATGTTTGCTTCCTGTTATACATTTGCTTTATGTGTTGTGTATATGATTTCATGTTTAGAGTTTGAAGTCTGAAAGGGAGAAGGAATGAGTTTCAATTGTTTCTCTATCTGAGCAAGAATTCATGCAAGGAGTGCAGTCGAAGTGTCCGCAAGAAGTGCGTTGATAGAGAGCTCAGATAATTTTACTTTTTTTCTCATTTCCCCAAAGTGCAGTTGGGCACAGGAGTCATGAAAGGAGTGTGCAGGCTAAGTGAAGTTCAGGGTTGCGAACTTGATTAAGAGTTGAAGGAATTTTGTAGGTGTACGCAGAGTCGAAAGGAGTTCAACACTTGAAAGTGTCTGAAGATTGCCGCAAGGAGTGCGAGAAAGAGAGTTTCTGAGAGGATGCAGAGCTGGCAAAGCTCAGGAGGTATAGGACCTTCGAGTCATCACCAAGGGAAAGCACAGGAATTTTGTGTCGTGGAGTATTCAAACAGGTGTCGCAAGTTTGTGTTCAGGTGAATGAGTTCCGTGGAGGGGAACACTTAGTTATTTCATAGATTTCACCAAGGAGGAACGGACGGTCAGAATTCTCCGAGAATAATTCACGACATCCCGTGAGTCATCATATCTCACAGAGAGGCAGGGAAGATACACTGAGTATCCCCGAGGGTTTAAGTTCATGACATATAGAGCCTTTGATCCAAGCCAGCCAGGGTCGTTGGATCACTCGCGGAATCGCCTATCGGAATTTCGTGAGAGAAGAGCCGAAGATTTGGTATAAAGGATCACAAAATCATGATATGCGATATCCTAACAGTCAAGGGACAGTGTGGGGCCACAGGAATTGGCGAGAGGAAAGGTGGCATGAGTTTCAGAATTTCACAAGGTGAAGTGCCGAAAAACATTGCATCAGGATTCACGATATTGTGAACTCTGAAATGCTGATGGAGTTAAGGGAACGTTGAAAATTCAACTCGCGAGTGCATCGGAGTTTCGGTGTATCGAGGTTCGGGAGTCGGTAAAGAAGGTTGCTTGGCATCGCGAGCGACAAGATCACGATAGAAGAAGTCCCAATAGGAGAGGGAAAAAGGTCAACGTTGACTTGTATCAGGTTTCGGGGATTCGTGGAACCTACGCTCGACCTATGGATTCGCGAAGTCCGATATCCCGATTTGTAAAGAAAAGGGGATCCCACGAGAGTTTGTTGTGGGTGCAGGATTCCCTATAGGGAATTAGAGGAGACTTAGAGTTCTTCGGGCCATGAAAGAGAGAAGATCCTGTGAGCGGACGAGCTTGCGAGCGCATGTTGCACCAAGTGGTATCAGGGCTCAGAAGGGTTCTTTGATTTCTGTAGAAAAGAAGAGACATGCAATCACCTGATCCAGAGGATAGGGAAATGCCACGAAGAAGAGGCAAACAGGTAACAGATCCAGTCATGGAGAGACAGATACGTGATCTACGAGCTAAACTCGAAGACATGGAGACAACGCAAAGACGCACAGTCAGTGCAGGGAATCTCAGTGATTCCGAGAGAAAAGTTGAGGCTGAACGAGAAGAAGAAGTTGCAACCGAAGATGCATCAAACAAACGTTTGATCAAAGCTATTGCCAGGATGGGTGCAAAAGCAAATATGGACATTCCAGTTTACGAGCGAAATCTAGATGCAGAGGATCTTTTAGATTGGATCAGAGCTCTAGACACATACTTCGACTATGAAGATGTCGAAGAAGACAAGAAAGTCAAGCATTCTATCACACGCTTGAAGGGACATGCAACATTGTGGTGGGATGAACTATAAGCTGACAGACGCTGCAAGGGCAAGCAGAAGATCAAGAGCTGGGATTGGATGAGCGCGAAGTTGAAGGTGAAATTCATCTCCAGGGATTATCAAATTACTCTATTTAGGAGAATGCAGAACCTGAGACAGAAGCTGATGACAATGAATGAATACACTGATGAATTCTATAAACTGAACATCAGGGCAGGTCATCGGGAGAGCGATGATAAGAAAGTTTCCAGATACATGAATGGCTTGAGATATAATATCCAGGATGAGATTAGCATGGAAACCATCCAAACTGTGGAAGATGCTTATCAAATGGCTCTGAAAGATGAGGAAAAGATGAGCCGAAAATAGAGTGAGAGGGGCCGAGGCAGGAGTCAGCCGAGAGGTAAATCAGTTGCCCTGGATAAATACCAGAAGCCCAGAGAGGAGTGGAAGAAACCTCAGACTCGTACAGAGAGAGGTGGAACCTCACAGCGAGGGCAGCATACTGATCAAAGGGGAGACAATGCGGACAATAACACTTTTCCTCGTACTAGAGGCAGAGGAAGAGGAAGAGGTGGAGTAATCACATGCTTCGCATGCGAGAAGAATGGGCACAAGTCTTATGAGTGTCCAGATAAAAAGAAGTACATTGGAGAAGCTCACATCGCCGAGGCACAAAGGCGGGATGTTGAGGCAGAAGACGTTGAAGGTGGAAGATTGTTGATGATGCAAAAAGTCCTTTTGACACCCGAGAAGGAGGTGGAGAGTTCAGTCCAAAGGACCCGAATTTTTAGGACTGCTTGCAAGACCAAGGACAGGGTATGCAAGGTCATTGTAGACAGTGGTAGCACGGATAATCTCGTATCTACAGAAATGGTAGAGAAGCTGGAGCTGGAGACGACTGATCATCCAAGTCCATATTACATTTATACATTAATAATTTAATATATTTATCAATCAATTAATACCTTAATTTATACATTTTTTTATTGCATATTTAATTAATATTTATATATTAAATTATTATATTAATTAAATGTATTAATATATTAATGGTCGTTCCCAAGGCATGTCAATCACTTTATAAAAGTGGTTGACAAATGTTGATGGGCGGCGCCATTTTTCCTTTTCCAAACTAGTGGCCTCCACATATATCAACCACTTTTATAAAGTGGTTGTTGCTAGTGTCGTATTACATTAATAATGTGTTATTAATGTATTACCTTATTACTGTATCAATACTTGAGAAGTGTATTATTTAATAATGTAATAACTTATTAATTAATTAATACATTACATTATTAATGTATTTCTTTATTAATATTTTTAATATATTAATACTTTATAAATGTATTTAATTTACTTATTGATGTATTTAATATATTATTTATGTACTAATTTATTAGTGTATCTATAATTTAACAATGTATTAATTAATAATTTATTAATATATAAATTAATTACTACATCACATTATTAATGTATTAATCAATTAATAGATTATTTTGTACACTAATGTAAATTAATATTTTAATGTATACATTACATTAATACATCCATGTAATACATTACTCTATATATTACATAATTAATGTATTAATCCATGTATTGTTGAATGTATTTATAGATTATTAATATCTTGATAGTTTAACTTTATACATTAATATATTGAACTTTAGTAATGTATTTATCAATACATTTGATGTGTTAGTGTATTTAATGTATTTATTGATATATATATTAATAGTTTTTTATTTAATTTATTAATGCATTAATATATTATTTAATATATTAATTTGTTATTGGTAATGCATAATATATGGTTATGTGTGATTTATGTATTAGTATTTTCATATTAAAATAATCATAATACTAAGGTATATAGATTATATGAGTCAAATAGAGTAGACCTTGGTTGACAAATAGGTGGGTGGAGGGGTTTATTTTTCAAAAAATATATTAGTTATTGTAAAATGTTAAAAAAATATTCAACTTAGAAAAACACAAGAAAAAATATTGAAAATATTTGTAATTTGTTGCATATTATTATCACA
>ML778184.1:1095648-1131199 GCA_009831015.1 Picea engelmannii
AAGTTCCCCATTGTTCAGATAAATGACGCTGATATTCTTGCTGCTGAGACCCAATATTTTTTTGTGGGCTCTGCGGCTAGGTCTCACTAGCCGCATCCCTGGCCTTGGTGGCGATGAAGGATTCGTGCCCAACTATGGCGGCGGAGGATTCGTGTCCAGCGCGTGTTGCCATTGCGTCATGTGTATGCGCGAATTTTATTCGGTGGCGTCAGATGTTCTGTGGCTGCGTTTTGAGGCCGAGGCGACGTTTTGAGGGCTCGTCTGTTTTGGAACCTTCTCCGAGTGCGGGTGTAAGATCCTTACAGGGCGAGCCACCAAGGGTGGTTCGAGTGACAGAGGGAGGCGACGACCGAGGATTCGAGCTCTGTGTTTTCGGTTTGTTAATGCGCCGTGTGGACGCGTCAACCATTTGCAGTGGCGGCGACTACTCTGTGGCTGCGTTCAGGTGCTGAGGGGATGCTCAGGGCTGAGTTTCGAGAGAGTTCTCCAGACCTGCTGCTGCCAGCTCCGTTTTATGATTAACAACAGAGTTTTTGCGGTTTTAGTTTAGCTTCTATTTGGTTTTTGTTGGGTATTTTTGTAGCGTTTTGTATTTTTTTTTTGCAACATGCGTGCTGATTTTTTTTCTCCCAATGTTTTTTTGGGAATGTATAGTTTTGTTTATGAGCATGATCATGAATTTTCTCTATCTTTTGATCGAGATACCTCTATTGATGAAAATTCATTGACACTTTAATCTCTTTTCGATGAACTTTATAACCTCTCTACTTTATAACCTAACCTCTCTTCATTTTTTGGGGTCCCTTAAGTGCTTCTCCTCCATTGTTTCAGTTCCTGCGAGAACTTTGTTTCATCCAGATTACAGGATTTACATAGTTCCTCTAACTTGTCAATGTTGGCAAGGAAAGTGTCCCTATACGTTGCAATATCCTTGAAGTACTGCGATTGAGAAAGCTTCAATTCCCATTCCTTTTGTACTAGAGCATCAGGACGTTGTTGCCCGTTGCATACATTGGTTCCCCACTTTACCACTGGATTCCCAAAGTTTAAATTCTCACCATTCAGCAGAGACTCCACATTCTTCCCTCCCTTTGGAAGTAATGCACCAAGTTTGCATCTTTCTGCCGGACTAAGACTTTCTCTCCATGTCTCCACTGTTAGAACGTTTGTCAGGTCATCCAAACTAAGTATATCCACGGGCAAAACAGTGGTTTCAGCTATCTCAGGTTCCCTTATCTTGTACCTACCGCCCAGACATTGTTTTGTTATGCCAATCACTAATCCCTCCGAGCTGCAGAACAATTATTGATGCAGTTAACATAAAAACTTTGAATTGGTCAAAATATGAAAATTGTGATTTTGAAATAACAATACGCACCTGTTTGTTATGATCTTCCCTCGCTTGTAATTTGCTGGTAAACCGATTTCGGTGGGGTTGTCCCAACCAACTCTATCTTCGGGCGGTAAAACGATGGTTTCAGCTATTTCGGGTTCCGTTATCTTGCGCTTATTTTTCGGACATTGGTCTGTAATGGCGACCAGTGATACCTGAGACCTGCAGAACAATTAAAAAAATGAATCCTCCTGAGACATTTATTTTGTGTGGACTTGGGGTGAGTCCGGGTGGTCATGTGGTCACTTAAGGCACAAGACCGTTTTTATTTTTCAATAAATAAACATTAAAAAAATGAATCCTAATCCTCCTGAGACATTTATTTTGTGTGGACTTGGGGTGAGTCCGGGTGGTCATGTGGTCACTTAAGGCACAAGACCGTTTTTATTTTTCAATAAATAAACATTAAAAAAATGAATCCTCCTTTTCAGCCGCGCATATAACTACAGATTTAAAACAACAAACGATTCATTTCATCCCCACCTTTGTGTGATGTTTATAGGATTCTCACATACTCAAAATATCCATCAATATTTCGATTTTTGGTGGTTAGGTTGAATAAGTACTCATTTCTTTGATATATTCTTTTTTGGACAGGAACCTATATTTTTTTTAAGAAACTCTGGCCCTCATCTTCTCACTTATTAGTCTTGGACTATTTGTAAACTTTTTTTCGTTTTTCATTAGTCTTGAATAGAAGCCAATAAACTGAATCCAAATTTTTAAGCTCATGTTTCATTTACCACTTTTTCCCAACTTATCAATTAGAAGCAATAATTTTTTTGTCCAATAGAAAAATTTGAGGTCTTATTTGGCTTCATATAGAGGACGTCCAGTTTTAAAATTTGGAATGTTAAGAAAGTGTATATACATTTTTGACAAGATGGATTAATGCTAACTTGAAATTGGAATTGGTCCCAAACATTAAACTTTTGGGATAGTCGAGAGCATAGGGCATAGTTCCTAATTCACAATAGAAAAATCATCCTTCAAAGTGTCAGTGACTTCCTTCCTTAGGTTTATGCCATCTTAAGCATTCTTGCAATAACCCTACATGCTATGATGCTCTTTCCACGACTCACCTTTGTTATACATGTCTGTGGCCTTTGTTTTTATTTCTTCCATATCTCTCCTTTGTACTTCTCGTGGGTCTACTTTGAACAAATAATTCGTTACATTTCAACTATCTTTGAGTCGATGTAAGGCCTACCTTACATACCCTCATATAAATAAATACATTCTAATGTCCTACTGAAATTATTGCAACTTAGTTTAGAATTTTCTTTCATGATTCTTTTATACCAAGATAACAACAACATAATAAAATACATAAAATGCTTACCTCAACATGTATATTAGTTTATTTAGGACCCTTTATGCTTGTTGATCTTCATGTCCAACTATCTCAAACTGAATATTAACCTCCCATCCAACTAGGAATATCCTCTCTAGCTCCCTAGATCCAGGAATCAATGCGGTTTTCTGACCCCCAAGCCCAAAATTCCCAACAACAATGCCTTGTGAGAGCTTCCTAAATGATTTGTTCTCCCCATTTTCCTCCTCCTCCTTCCTTCACCTCTTGCAGAAATTTTCAATCCAAAAATTAGACCCCCCCTTCTCCCAGTCCCCTCCTAATGACCTAATGATTATGTTTACCATAGGAATCACAGAGCCAAAAATAAAAATGGTTTGGTAGTCTTGGATAATCGTCGCTTAGGCACAGAGTTGTTTAATGAGGGCCTGTACCTGAATGTTGGAGTTAGGGAAAGGTGACTGATCTTCGATAGGGCACTTTAAATCATACAATAGTGTCAAAGGAAATGCGTTTAGAACGCTTTAATTATTTTGGGAAGAAGCCATTAATCCATTACAATCGTACCCCAAGAGAATCCGCCTCATATCCTCAGAAAAATCGTGATGACAAAGAGCTCGAAACTTCTCATTGTAACCCTTACTTCAGTTTTGGCTTAGGTTTCCTCGCGATAATCAATGTTAGTTAAAGAATTGAAAACCCTATGCTAGAGTTGGTCCGAATAAGAATGACTGTGAGGCTTATGTATTTAACAAAGTATACCTAACCTCAGAAAAACACCTTATACGTCATATAACGGGCACACTATCTCAAATACATTAATTCAGTATCTATCTATGTTTTTGAGGAGATCATGGTACCCACTTAGGATTTAAAGGCTAGCATACGTGGATACCCCATGGTAAACCTTACCTGTGTGAATAAGGCATAAGTTATGGTGACATAACTATGAATATCAATAATTCATTCATGACAGAAGCTTTGACTATATTATGGTAGCATATTCATTTTCGTATGTAAATATAATTAGTCCTTGTGGAGTCTCGTAGTATAGTTTTTGTGAAGCATCGATATGGACTACTATTTAATTAAAAATATGTCCTTGATTGAATTCAAATCTATCGACCGCCCTTATGGTTATGTTAGGTATAGTTCCTTATTTCACCTTACTAAGTAGCATGAGAAGTTTGATATGGATCTTAACGAAGAAACAAGTTTAAATACCCTTAAGAGAAAGGATGATTTTTTCTTTTTTTAGGTCTTTTTAGGGAAACATTACAACTCCCCGACTCGATCCAGAGTCCAAGGGGTTCCATCAATTCCTTTCATCCTCGAGGTCAAATATCTTGCACACTCAGTGAAACCGAATCAATGGCACATGTCTATGTCAATGCAGTAAAACAACAAGTCATCAACCCATAACGCCTCAAAATCAAAATAAATGTTTTAATAACATAAAATCCAAATCACTTGCGAGAAAGTGTCTTCAAAGAATAAGTTTACTCAGTGTGCAAGAGAGGGATGTTATGTTGAGCTATGTTGGGGATCTTAGAGCTACAAGAGAAGAATTCTGAGAGTGTATCTATTTTACAGGTCATGAGCCAAGTTTCTAAGGGAGAAACTGCTTGTGCTGCTTGCAAGTTCAAAAAATTAAATAGAAATTAAAAACTGTTGTACATTAAAGTTTGCAGAAGTGCAACGCTCGATCTGAAATTTTAAAAGATAGATCATTATATTTTATTTTTTAATTGAACCATTGTTTATTGCAGTTGTGTTGTTGGTATGATGCTTACARGAATTGCATTACTGCCACACAGGAAGGGATGGATCGGTTCTATTCTGATTTCCTTTAGCATGGTGATTTTTTCTTGGAAGAGGATRAAATAAAGGACCAATTAGGCATGTGGCAGAAGKATAACCTAATTTCAAAATGTAATTTTGGAGCACTCTACCCTGCTCGAGTCCACTTTTGAACTTCACTCRGTTTGATTTTATATTAAATTCCTATTTATTGGATTTGTCTTATTGGGTGTTGTTGTTGAATCATGGGGCTATGTATTTTTTATCCCTCTACATCATGTATTAAATATATTYGTAAATCCCTCCTCCCATATGCCATCCCAAATAGCCCTACCTGTAACATCCCGCTCTGGCGCACTGAGGAAACTTATTCTTTGAGGACACTTGCTCGCAAGTGATCCAGACTTTTATGATGTTAAAACATTTACCCTTGATTATGATGCGTTATGATAGATGACATGATGTTTTACTGCTTGATGTAGATAGGTGCTTTTGACTCAGTTGTATTGAGTGTGCGGGGTTTTTGGACCTTGAGGATGCAGAGGCATCGGTGGAACCCCCTTGGACTCCGGATTGAGTCACGGAGTGTGTTATTGGGTTGATTTATTTACTGCGATGTTTCATTGATTTGATGATATGATGTTGACATGTTATGACATGATTTTTGGATGATGCAGGCTGACGATAGCTGAAGAAAGAGAATAATAAAAATAGGGAATTGAGCCTTTGAATAAATTTAAAGAAAATAATTTTGGAGAAATGTGGGGGATGAGTGACACTTGTAAGATAGAGAACTTTTAGAGAGTTTTCATTAAAACTTAAATTAAATGTGATTTAGGGCAAGGGTGGGTCTCAAAAGATGCATAAAAGAAAGGGAAGAGGAGGAAGGAGGGAGAGGGGTTGTAAGCATAATGTTACGTTGTCGGATTGTGGCTTGACTGATTGCTTGTGAGGAGTTGGGATTTTCTCAGCTCGGATTGGAGTGGTAGCTCAGCCTTGCGAGGCAAGATGAGAAGCTAGACTTATCTTCTAGACCTTGTGTGGCCCCTTTGCGGCTCGGGGGGATAAGGGGGAAGTAGAGTACCCCTAGCATTTGGCTGGGAGGTACCGGTGTAGTCGCGACGGTCGGCAAGCGGGAGCGGCACGGAGTGCACGATCATCATCTATGTGGGCATTAAGGCAACGACATGAATTGTATTTTGGGTAGAGTAGCATGCATTAGGAAATTATGCTTAATTTGTATGTTGTTTTGTACATGGATGTATTCTGTCTTGAGCTAGATGTCGTTCAATTTATCTTATTACTACTGTGATGGTTGACAGTTTATTTCTGCTATAGCAAATGGAAGTGGTGATTACAGTAAATAAAAAATTGAATTTACTACACGAACAGTGAGAATAAAACCGATAGCTTAGCACTAGCAACAGTAATTGATTAAAAGTACACCTCCCACGCATTGTCGTAATGAGTAATTTAATGAGTTATTATTGTTTTACTGTCGCAAACTACCTTAATGTGGATGACCTTGTTGACTGAAATATTGATGGTTAGGTTTTATCTTTGGCTTGTAGGCATCGTCTGCTTGTGTCGGGCGGGATGTAGACACCTCCATGTTCCTCAGAATAGTCGCCAGCCCTGAGACCTTAAATGGTTATAATCGATGCAAACCTGTGCTGGAGCGTTGATTATGTGTCTTGGAGGTCCTAACCATTACAGGGTAGGACGGGCGAGTAGTCAGTCTTACTTATTGTCGCTTGATCGTCGTTATACGCATGTTGTTACTGTGGTATGTCGTATGTCGTCTTGTTATGTTCGTCTTGCTTGCGTCTTGTTCATCTTCGGGTTACTAGTTTCTGCCTAAGTAGTCGGCCAGGAGCCTATCTGACCTTCTCTCTCTTCGAAGCAGAGGACTAAGATTAAACACCCTGCTTTCCTCTGCAGAAATAGTAAATTCTACTATTATGGATTCTTCCTTATGTCCTTGGTCGTTTAATGCTTGCAGTTACTTGTTGTGCGCCTTATGTCTTCTTATTGTGATCATTGTGGTTGCGTCCTGTTAGTCGTCGGGTGGCGACGTAGAGTCAAGGGTGTCTGTTTCCTTTCTACACGCGCACAAACACTTTAAAAAATAAATAAATAAAATTGTACCTGTTCTCAGAGTTGTTGTCGTAACGAGGAGGTTGTTACATATGGTATCAGAGCCAGGTTCAACCAGCGACTTGGGATTCACTATGGATTTCATTGGCATGATTAGATTTGATTATACTGTTGTTGATCGAGTTGCTTGTGTGTGTTCAGGAAATCATAGTTAGAGGACGTTGCGGAGGCAGACAATGGGGTGCTAGAGGAGGAGGCGTGACGCCTCCAGTAGGATCCACGCCTGAGGGGTCGAACCCCCAGGGAGGCGAGCAGGTTCTCGGACAGGAGCAGATAGCAATTGGTGAGGTTGTTGGGATGATGGCATATTTTCAGCGCATGTCTGAGGCTTTGATCAGCCGATTGGACAGAGACGAGGCTAGGGCGCTGGCACCCACTGAGGTTCTGTCGCGCGCATCGGTCGTTACAGGTAGCATTCACCGTGACCTCAAGAAGGTTAAATCTACCGAGTTATTTGGTGCCCTAGATGGCGCAGTCGCCGAGGCATGGTTGGAGAATATGGCGATGTGCTTCGCACTTCGTGAGTATACCTCCAACATGAATGTCCGCATGGCGGTATTTCAACTGAAGGGGAGCGCTCTTCTATGGTGGAAGACGCTCTTTCCATAGCAGAACATGGCCGTTGAGGATGTGTCATGGGAACTGTTCGAGGAATGGTTCCAAGAGAGGTATCTTTCAGAGGAATTCATTGAGTGTCAGCTCAATGAGTTCAACACATTATGATAGGGAGGTCATAAGGTGCCCGAGTACGAGGCACATTTTATGGAGCTGCTCCGGTATGCTCTGCACCTTAACACAAGAGAAGCTCAAGGTCAACAGGTTCATGTTGGGCCTTAATGACAGCCTACGTGCAAAGGTTAGGATCTTGATGCCTCAAACCTTGCACGACGCTGTCGAAAATGCCCTCATAGTAGAGGAGGAGCTTATCAGTGGGGGTCAGACCAGGACTCCAGCGAGACCAGCAGGGCAGGGTTCATCTGGTACACCACGACGTTAGACACCAGCGAGACATACGCCGGGATATCGTGGTTTCCAGAGAGGATCCACTTTCACTACACCCAAATGACCACCGCCTCAGTAGCAGGCACCTTATGGGGACCACAACACCAGAAACAACGTCGCTCGTCGCAGCAGCAGTTTAGGCCTGTTCAGCAGAACAGACCTGGGTTCCAGGCCGGTGGGCCGTCATCTTCTACTTAGGGTACCAAGACTACTGGGCCAAATAAGGGGTGTTGGATGTGTGGGGAGCCACACTACCAGCACGACTGTCCCGTGGAGAGGACCAGAGCATCCAAATCAACCGAACCCACTACAGTGGGAGATATGGGCAAGGCCCATAAGATTCACGTAGCGGTGAATAACCGCTAGGCAGAGCACTAGTCGACTATGCTTGAGATGACAGTATTGTTGCTGACCAGACCCTTAGTATTTTGATAGACCCAGGTGCTACTGAGAGTTTCATTTATGGTGCAGCACTAAAAAAGGATTAAGGTTAAGGCTGTCGAACAGGATGAGTTTAGCTTCGTAGAGATGGCTTCAAGAGCCAAACAGAAAGTTGGGGGAAAGGTTACGGGCTGTGCCCTTAACCTAGGAGAGTTTGTCACTAGGGTAAACCTGTACGTCATGATCTTAGGATCTTATGACGTCATGATTGGTATGGATTGGTTGGAATCGCATGAGGTGATACTCAACTGTAAAACGAAACGGTTGAGGTTGGTCGATGATGAAGGACAGAGACGTGTGATAGTAGGATGGAACCAGGGAGTTTCCCTGAGGTTCGTCTCTTCCTTACAGCTACAGAAGAGTATGCGCAAGGGGTGAAATATTTATGCGATCCTTGCGCTAAATCAAAAGGGAGTGGCGGAAGGTCTAGAACACCTTCCGATGGTGAAGGAGTTTGCGGACATATTTCCAGAGGAGTTACATGGGATGTCGCTGGAAAGGGAATTGGAGCTTACCATAGACCTGAAACCAGGGACCAAACCGATAGCAAGAACGCCTTATCGGATGTCGACCCCGGAGTTGCAAGAGCTGAAAATGAAACTGAAGGAGTTGTTGGACCTGGGGATGATACGCCCTAGTGTGTCACCATGGGGTGCACCAGTTATTTTCAAACGAAAGAAGGATGGGTCATGGAGGCTTTTCATTGACTACCGTCAACTGAATACGGCTACGATCAAGAGTCAGTATCCCTTACCAAGAATTGATGATCTGTTCGATCAAATGAAGGGTGTGATGGTGTTCTCCAAGATTGATTTGCGATCAAGGTATCACCAGTTACGGATCAAGGAGAATGAGGTCCCTAAGACTGCCTTTAAGACAAGATTTGGACATTATGAGTTTACTTTTTTACCGTTTGGACTGACAAACGCCCCAGGGGTATTTATGAGTTTGATGAACGGGGTGTTCTGCGAGTACTTGGAAAAGTTTGTCCAAGTATTCATTGACGATATTTTGATCTACTCTCGGATGACGGAGGAGCATGACGAGCACTTGCACTTGGTATTACATTGTTTACGAGAACACAAACTGTATGGGAAGTTGCCCAAATGCTCTTTTTATCAATCGAGGATTCACTACTTAGGGCATGTCATCGTCGGCGAAGGCATCGCCGTGGATCCAACAAAGGTTGAGGCTATTATGGAATGGCCTGCATCGACAAATGTCACATAAGTGTGTAGTTTTATGGGTTTAGTAGGATACTATCTATGGTTTGTCGAGGTATTTTTGAAGATAGCAAATCCGATCACGGAATTGCAAAAGAAAAACAAGAAGTTTGTTTGGACTGAAAAATGCACGGAAGCATTTCGAAGGCTGAAAGAGTTGTTGACCACAGCGCCAATACTAAAGGTCCCTGACATGGATGCAGACTTCTTGGTATGCACTGACGCATCCAAGGAAGGTTTAGGCGGAGTCTTGATGCAAGACGGACGAGTGATTGCTTACATTTTGAGGAAACTAAGAAGGCACGAGGAAAACTATGCGATGCATGATTTGGAGTTATTAGCCATCGTATATGCCTTGAAGGCATGGAGACACTACCTTGTTGGACGAAAATTTGAATTAAAGACTAATCATTGTGGGCTGCAACACCTTTTCACACAAAGCAACCTGAACGCACGACAACGGCATTGGTCGGAATTTCTTAGCGAGTATGACTTCGAGATTACTTACATAAAGGGAACAGTGAGCCGAGTGGTTGATGCTTTGAGTCGGAGACCACGCATCTTCTCAGTGTTTCCTCTTCAGATGAACCTACGTGATAAAATTATCACTTTATAGCATGACAACGAATGATACATAGAGGTCGAGGGTATTTTTCGGACAAAACACAATGATGGTACCACGATATGAGGGATTTTCTTTTCATAGCGATGGGTTATTAAGATTTAGAGGTTGGATTTACATACCGCCAAACGACGAGTTGAGGATGTT
The DNA here is from genome assembly GCA_009831015.1 of Picea engelmannii. Lineage (NCBI taxonomy): Eukaryota > Viridiplantae > Streptophyta > Pinopsida > Pinales > Pinaceae > Picea > Picea engelmannii. The sequence goes on from ML778184.1 coordinate 1,105,746, forward strand.
GATCCTGAGCGAGGCTCATAGAGAAATTTACATGGCTCACCCAGGAGTCACGAAGATGAGGGCAGACCTTAAACCCTTATTCTTCTGGAAGGGAATGAAGGCCGACATAGTCAAACTTTGTGGCTAGATGTCTAGAGTGTCAGCAGGTAAAGGCTTAACATAGACACTTGGAAGGATTAATTCAATCACATGCCATTCCTGAATCGAAATGAGAAGTTATTTCGATGGATTTTATTGTTGGATTGCCACTGACGGCAAGGAGACACGACTTGATTTTTGTAGTAGTAGACACTCTAACGAAGAGTTCTCACTTTATTCCTGTGCATACGACGTATCAGGCACCTGACATAGCGAGAGTTTTCATCAGTAGATTGTGAGGTTGCATGGCGTGCCTAAGAAGATTATATCCAATCGAGGATCGGTGTTTACTGGACGATTTTGGATGAGTTTTCAAGAGGCCTTGGGAACCCAACTCAATTTTAGTACTGCATGTCACCCAGAGACTGACGGACAGACTGAACGAACAAACCAAACCTTGGAAGACATGTTTCGCATGTACGTGATGGACCAAGAAAAGCGTTGGGAGGAGTTCTTTCCTCTTGTAGAGTTCGCTTACAACAACAGTTACCAGAGCACCGTTAAGATGGCGCCTTTTGAGTTTCTTTATGGGCGACTGTGTCGGACGCCCTTGAGTTGGGATAGGCTTGAGGATAGGGTCTTGGTGGGACCAGAAGCAATCCAAGAAATGGAAGAGCAAATGAAAACCATAAGACAAAGGATAAAAGAAGCGCAAGATCGACAGAAGAGTTATGCCAATGCACACTGAGTCGACCGTAGTTACGAGGTCGGCGATTGAGTCTTCTTGTGGGTTAAACCGCATAAGAGTTCGATCAAGTTTGGAAAGGGAACTAAACTCTCTCCTAGGTTCGTGGGACCTTTCGAGATTGTGGAGAGAAAGGGGCCCGTGGCCTATCGACTAGCTTTGCTTGATTCTTTGAGGCGTATGCACGATGTTTTTCATGTATCTTTTTTTAGACATTATAATAGTGATCCTACACACGTGATTGACATGAGTTCCTTGCAGGTATCGGATGAGGCAGCGCTCATGGTTGAGCTGGTCCGCATCTTAGATCATCGCGTTTGATAGTTATGACGTTGAACGGTAGATCAGTTCAAGGTCTAGTGGGACAGTTATAGTCCGCAATTGGTGACTTGGGAGGATGCATATGATATGCGCCAGCAGTTCCCATTTTTGTTTGATAGATAGACTTATGATACTATGGTACTTTTATTTTGGCATTTATACTAAGAAACTTCAGGACTAAGTTTAGACCAAGAGGGGGTGTATGTAACATCCCGCTCTGGTGCACTGAGGAAACTTATTCTTTGAGGACACTTGCTCGCAAGTGATCCAGACTTTTATGATGTTAAAACATTTACCCTTGATTATGATGCGTTATGATAGATGACATGATGTTTTACTGCTTGATGTAGATAGGTGCTTTTGACTCAGTTGTATTGAGTGTGCAGGGTTTTTGGACCTTGAGGATGCAGAGGCATCGATGGAACCCCCTTGGACTCTGGATTGAGTTAGGGAGTGTGCTATTGGGTTGATTTATTTACTGCGATATTTCATTGATTTGATGATATGATGTTGACATGTTCTGACATGATTTTTGGATGATGCAGGTTGACGATATCTTTCCGACTGAACTCACATATGGAGTAAAGGGGCCACACACAATTTCCAGAGAGGTTGTGGGAGAGGTGTGGACAACAGCCCTACCACAACCTACTAGCACTCCCACCGTGGCTCGAACTGTAGGTTAATGATTACCTAGTTCGAGAGGATCCACAATGTCATGAGGGAAGACTGTGATAGTCGCTCACGATGATTCTAAGGGGTGCGCAATAAGGCAGGGGGGATTATTCCTTAGAGCCCTTAGTCTCCCACAAGTTCACCTGGCGGAGTGTTGACTCCAGGGGTTATAAATGTCTACCAATTAGTCAAGTTGGCGAGTGGCACCCTTGGAGCACGTGGTGCATCCTGAAGGGCACGTCGCACAAAGGAACCACAAGAAGTGAGTGGAACCCTTGGAGCATGTGGTGCATCTTGAAGGGAACGTCACACAAAACAAACGAATGAGGCGAGTGGCACCCTTGGAGCACATAGTGCATCCTGAAGGGCACGTCGCGTTGTTCATGATAAAGAAACAACCCTAGATGGCCCTAAGACATTAACGCCTTAAGAAATCCTTAAACAACTTCCCTAACCAATTGTCGCCTAGCTCAGAATCTAAGTCCTAAGTCTAAGACTTGTCTAGGGTAAAAAAAAGAAAAATTAGTGTAACCTTAAAGAAAAAGGGGCCCTAGAATAAAAATAAAAATTCAAACAAAAACCCACTCAAGTAATAGTTAGGTCATCATAAAATTCATGGGGTAAATGACGAGAGTAAGAATTAAATTAAACTAATGGTTTTAAAATTTTGCAAAAAAGAAATTATTTTCAAACTTGTGAAAAAAACTAAAGATATTAAATAAATAATAAATGAAAAGATTAAATAGTGCATTTACCTTTTTGGATTAAAAAAAAAAGGGAAAGAAAGAGAATAATAAAAATAGGGAATTGAGCCTTTGAATAAATTTAAAGAAAATAATTTTGGAGAAACGTGGGGGATGAGTGACACTTGTAAGACAGAGAATTTTTAGAGGGTTTTCATTAAAACTTAAATTAAATGTGATTTAGGGCAAGGGTGGGTCTCAAAAACTGCATAAAAGAAAGGGAAGAGGAGGAAGAAGGGAGAGGGGTTGTAAGCGTAATGTTACGCTACCGGATTGTGGCTTGACTGATTGCTTGTGAGGAGTTGGTATTTTCTCAACTCGGATTGGAGTGGTAGCTCAGCCTTGCGAGGCGAGTTGATAAGCTAGACTTATCTTATGGACCTTGTGTGGCCCCTTTGCGGCTCGGGGGGCTAAGGGGGAAGCAGAGTACCCCTAGCGTTTGGCTGGGAGGTACCGGTGTAGTCGTGGCGGTCGGCAAGTGGGAGAGGCACAGAGCAGAGCGGCATGGAGCGCACGGTCATCATCGAGGTGGGCATTAAGGCAACGGTATGAATTGTATTTTGGGTAGAGTAGTATGCATTAGGAAATTATGCTTAATTTGTATGTTGTTTTGTACATGGATGTATTCTGTCTTGAGCTAGATGGCGTTCAATTTATCTTATTACTATTGTGATGGTTGACAGTTTATTTCTGCTATAGCAAACGAAAGTGGTGATTACAGTAAATAAAAAATTGAATTTACTGCGCGAACAATGAGAATAAAACCGATAGCTTAGCACTAGCAACTGAAATGGTGTTTTTCTAATACCTCTGTGGTTTACTGAGATATTTCTCTCTAATGCTTTCCACTGTGATCCTTACCATTCAGTTTACTATTCGCTATTGTGTAATTCTGGATAATGTATTTTCGCATCAAAAAAAATTTGATGTGCAGGGTTACCGTCTCTAGCCATTACTATTTTAGTTTTAATGACCTGTTGTACAACGAGGGATTCACTAAATTGGTAAATCTGCTCTGTAGTAATTATTTTGTTACCTCTTTCATGTCCAAAAATAATTTTCGATTTCCTTTTTATCGGGTAATGGCTGAATGACCTTCCTCTGTGAGGACTTACTCGATGGCGTTTCACCCTTACATGGAAAACGCTTCTGGACTATGGTATTGACCACGGTTTTACCCCCTGTGATCCACCGGTGGAGGCACCTTTAGCCCTGACCATGAAATATCAGGAAGCTTCTTATGATGACCTGCGGTTTCCTTGACTTTTGACAGTAACTTATGTATCATGGTCAGTCGTGAGGTTGTTGACAACTTTTTGGTTTACTCTCAATTTTTTTTTTCATATTTGGCTAACTGCGTAAACCATCGCTGTTCTTCAGTACCTTCCCAGATTCCCAGACCGAACACCAAGGCCAGTGGGCACCGTCCTAAATTGGGCATCGGCGCTGGACTTCGGCACAAGAGATGTAACTACTGGAACTGTCTCGTCTCATCCCTTGGCTTAGGATGGCGTTCCCTTACAACGTTGCATTGTTGCTAATGGACGAGATGGTATCTCTCCTGCGTCCCCTTCCGGTTAATTCTAGGTCCTGGTATCACCTGTAGCTTAGCAACCGGTGCGATGGTGTAACCCAACGACTGTCCTAGAGTCCTTTTTGACGCTGAAGATCTTACTGGAAGCCTGTGTGTAATTGCAGTATGACAGATCATACACCCTTGTTTTTTTGAATTGATTTTCCTACTTATATATCTTTTAAGGGACACTCAGGTAGCGTTCACTAAACCTTGACAACCGTCCCTCAACGCTTTTCCCCTTCCCTTTAAATTAATTTATGGTAGTATCGCTCATGATAATGTCAGGATTGGTCGACCTTAAAAACTGCCTGGGTGTCGGAAGGGTAAATCTAAGAGGTGAGTGTGTATTGTTACCTGGGGATTCCGCGTAATTGTCATTTATGCAAAGCATCCTTCCCTCGTCTCTCTGCAACCGTGGGATCAGTTTTTCCCTTGATTTCGAAATTTTCTGACAATGCACCTTCAAGATGCCCTCGATTTCTGGCCTGCACTCTTATCCGTTAGTTTCTTACTGCAGAAATTTTTAATTTTAGCGACTTAGTGGTCGGGTCGCTTAATTTCAAGATTTTATTGCTTCATGGAAATGTTAATGTAATGCCTTGTTTAATGTTAACACCAATGTTATGGTAATGATTAGTTTCAATGTTATTATTGCCTCATGGAACTGTTAAAGTAATGAAATGTCAAATGTTAATGCTGAGGTTTATGGTAATGAATAAAGTTCAAGGTTACTATGGATGAACGGATAATTTAATGTTCTTGCACCAAAAGGGTACTTTAGTTTCCTTATTTAGTACAACCCCTTTTCTTCATTTCATTTAAATAATAATATCCTGTAGTTAATCATTACCCTTATGATATGTGGTGAACCAACACTGTACAGGCACTATCTTAGTATAGACCCTTATTATTACAGAGTGGATGGAGGAGTGAATTTTATAGAACCCTTGGTAGACATCCTCATATATTAGGAAATGGTTAAAGTTTTTTTTTTATTACTATATTAGGGCAATGAAGTACTTTTACAAATAATAATAAATTATTATTATTGTCACTAGGGGATGAGGAATTTGTGTAATTATGGTTGAGAGGTACATAATATGGTACTTGGAATATTGTTATATATATATATGCACATAATTGTTGGTTATTGATTGTAAAATAGATCAGTTATAGCAATAATAATGTGGTAAGGCCAATTGATGTAGATAGTACTATGATGGCACTACAGTTTATAATGGAGCAATAAATTGTTATATGGCTAATTTAGAAGGTACCTTCATGATTTTATACAATTAGACATATTGGGTGTGTAAGGAAGACTATTAATGCAAACAAGGGTTTGTTGATAAAGGTATAAACTTTTTACAGTTAAATGGTTAAATGAATTAGTTACAAGATTAACTATGATTTAAAGGTTGCCAGAAGTGATTGTAAGTCATGGCAGTTAGGATGTTGACCCTGATAAACTAGACTTGATCATAGCGGGCAATTTGTAATATATATTTTAAATTTTATACCAATTGAAGGTTAGACGTGTTGCACCATTTTTCTCCGCCTGTTAATTGATTAAAAGTACACCTCCCACGCATTGCCATAATGAGCAATTTAATGAGTTTTTTTTTTTTACTTTCGCCAACTGCCTTAATGTGGATGACCTTGTTGACTAAAATCTTGATGGTTAGGTTTTATCTTTGTCTTGTAGGCATGATCTACTTGTGTCGGGCGGGATGTAGACACATCCATGTTCCTCAGAACAGTCGCCAGCCATGAGACCTTAAATGGTTATAATCGATGGGAACCTGGGTTGGAGCATTGATTATGTGTCTTGGAGGTCCTAACCATTACAGGGTAGGACGGGCGGGTAGTCAGTCTTACTTATTGTCGCTTGATTGTCGTTATATGCATGTTGTTACTGTGGTATGTCGTATGTCGTCTTGTTGTGTTCATCTTTCTTGCATCTTGTTCGTCGTTGGGTTACTAGTTTCTGTCTGAGCAGTCGGCCAGGAGCCTATCTGACCTTATCTCTCTCCGGAGCAAAGGACTAAGATTAAATGCCCTGCTTTCCTGTGCAAAAATAGTAAATTCTACTATTATGGATTCTTCCTTATGTCCTTGGTCATTTAATGCTTGAATTTACTTGTTGTGCGCATTATGTATTCTTGTTGTGATCATCGTGGTTGCATCCTATTAGTCATCGGGTGGCAACGTAGAGTCAAGGGTGTCTGTTTTCTTTCTACACGCGCGCACACACTTAAAAAAAAAAAAAAATTGTACATGTTCTCAAAGTTGTTGTCGTAACGAGGAGGTTGTTACACTACCACAATATCAGCTTGCAAGGTTGTTGTTATGGCGGGCTTTTTCATTGCCAACTCTATCCCACTCATGGTGATGTCTCACTCATTGTCGACGTCTCAACTAAATTGATCAAGCACGATCCAACCTTTCCCAACTTTTCCTTTTCCTTTTACCAATTGGTAGGATGATAGTGAGATTCCCATCAGATAATGACACATGAACTAAATGGTATTACGACCACATATGAAGGGAAATGTCATTCTTATTTAATTTAGTGTGATGCTTTCTTCTGACTCATTGTGCATGGTATACCAAATAACTTGCATAGACATCAAACATTGGAGCATTCTATCTTGCTATTTGTCGACGTCTAACATTGGAGCGATTGTTGGAAATGTGTGGTAAGGTTTTGTAGGAAATGTTTTATTTTTCCATGTTTAGAATCACAAGAAGAGAAATGTCACTTTAATTTGAAATTTGTGAGGAATGATTTTACAAAAATGGAATATTTGATGTATAAGTTAATAGTGTATCACCTTAGTTCAAAATTCTAATCTCAAGAATTGTTTTCTTTTATTTTAATAATAATATATTTAAAAAAAATCAAAATAAAACGATATTTAACTACCTTTTTATCTTTTATTAAACATTTATTTATGACATTTGTGTGTAATTAATATGGTCCAAATAATCCATTACAATATAAAATTTTCACCTCGCATTAGCTCAAATCATACCATACCTTGGGCGCACATGGGGTAAATTTTTTAATATTTTAGTTACCTCAATAACAACAATATTAAATTCATATTTAGGGTTGTTGCACTGTAAGGATAAGGATAAGTATACATTATTTTAAAGGGCATTTAATGTCATTTTCATTTTTGAATTGTAGAGTGTAAATTTATATTTAGGGTTGTTTCACTGTAAGGATAAGTAGACATCACTATAAAGGGCATTTAATGTCATCGTCATTGGGAAAAGTAGACATCATTGTAAAGGGCATTTAATATCATCGTAATTGGGATAAGTATACATCATTGTAAAGGGAATTTAATGTCATCGTCATTGTTGCATTGTAGAGTGTATTTAATGTTGTTGAGATGTTTGAAATACTAATACATTGTTAAGAAATGTGTAATATTTATTTATTCTATAATTAATATATATAATTATAAAATAACAAAATACCTTGAATAATATATTGTTTATTATAAAAATTAATTAAAATATTAATATTAAAAATATAGCATTTGAATTTATTTATATTGTGATAGTAGAGAGTTAAAATATTAATACATTTAATAACATCATTTCAATAAATTACAATAACTTTAGTTTTATTGTGATATAAGCATCACTTAAATTTGAATGGATCTTCTCAATCTAATATGGTTATACAACACATTAAGAATATTGTAAAATAAGTGTTGCACTAATAATATTTCTAATGAAGAAAAAACATTTAGAACAATACTACATATAAATGTGGTTTTTCTTGAATAAAGTATATTGAACAAAGTATGTTCATGCGACACCGAGAGCTCAAAATACAGTTAGTAATGGTTTGATAAAAACTTAGATATCTTGTTAATTGATTTGAATGGAATTTGAACGTTAAATAATAATTTGGTGGGTTTGAACATCGTTAAATGGTGTCATGGGATGTTCTTCAACATTCTGACCAAATTTCATGGTACTTCTCATTCACCAATCAATGTAAAACTCTCACGAATAAAACTTGTATAAAGAGATTTTCAAGTTTGAATAAAGGGATTTTAAGTTTTTTTTTTTAATCTCTAATAAAATGAAAATGGTGTTTTTAATAATAAATATATTAATAAATGATAATAAAGATGTTAGTAAATATGTTTAATAATAAATATATTAATAAATGATGAGTTTATTTGTTGTTTAGGTATATGTCATCACTAACAATTTTACTATGTTAATTGCATAATGTAGCCTTTGGATAATTAAATAGAACCTTATAACAATTTCATTCAATCTCATTAAATTTGGGGTTGTCATATTATATTAATTGTTTATGTACTTTATGAAATCCATGTTGTATATCATGGACTTAGATATATATATATATATATATATATATATATATATATATAGCTTGAGTGGGCCTAATGGTTAAGAACATGTGTTTCCTCCTAAGAGGTCACAAATTCAAATCCAGAGGGGGGTAGGGTATGTATACCTCTGTAGACTTTACCAGTCAAACCTCTGGGAGGAGGGGTTCCCTTGTCCCACAAACAAGGGGGTCTCATACATCAGTTGGGTGTCTACCTTGGCCTTGACCTTAAAAATAGATTATTATTATTATTATTATTATTATATAGTATAAAATATTGAATATATTATTTAAAATATTTTTCTTAATATCTTAAAATTATAGAACATATATAAAGTTTATATGTATTCTTTTAAATTAATTTAAATTTAAGATCATATGTTATGAATGTGCTCAGAATAAGTATAATTCTAAGATTCCTTTTATGTAATATATCACATCACTTCAACATTCATATGTTTTTCACAAAGGAAACACTTAGATTATTTTTTAAAAGCTTCAACAAAACATCCTTTTCATAATGTGTCGAAGACAAACCAACATTGTCATGCGACGAACATATGTTAATTTGTCAAAGATAAACAAATGTTGAAATGTGTCGCACATCGCCTTATTATCGCAATGTGTTGACCATTTCCTAACATTGCAATGTGATGCACATATATCGATTGTCGCAATCTAAAAGAATTTTCCAAACGTCAAAATGTGTCAAACATAGTAACCTTGCAATATACCAAACATAGTAACATCGCAATGTGATAAACATATACAAACATTGAAATGTGATGAACATATCCATGTCGTCGCAATGTCACAAACTTATACGAACATCAAATTTAGATAGAGACCTATCATCACAAACATAGTAATGTGACAAACATAAACCTATCATCACAAACATAGTAATGTCGAAATGTGACAAACATATACATATGTCACAATGTGATGAATATATATATATATATATATATATATATATATATAGTATAGAATATTCAATATATTATTTAAAATATTTTTCTTAATATCTTAAAATGATAGAATATCTATAAATTTTATATGTATTCTTTTAAATTAATTTAAATTTAAGATCATATGTTATGAATGTGTTCATAACAAGTATAATCATAAGATTCATTTTATGTAATATATCACATCACTTCAACATTCATATGCTTTTCACAAAGGAAACACTTAGATTATTTTTTAAAAGATTCACCAAAACATCCTTTTAATAACGTGTCGAACACAAAACAACATTGTCATGCGACGAATGTGTTAATTTGTTGAACATAAACAAATGTCGAAATGTCTTTCACATTGCCTTATTATCACAATGTGATGAACATTTCCTGACATTGCAATGTGATGCACATATACCGATTGTCGCAATGTGAAATACTTTTCCAAACATCAAAATGTGTCAGACATAGTAACCTTGCAATATACCAAACATAGTAACATCGCAATGCAATGAACATATACAAACATTGCAATGTGTTGAACATAGCCATGTCGTCGCAATGTGACAAACTTATACGAACATCACATTTTGACATAGACCTATCATCACAAACGTAGTAATGTGACAAACATAAACCTATCATCACAAACGTAGTAATGTGACAAACATAAACCTATCATCACAAACATAGTAATGTCGAAATGTGACAAACATATACATATGCCGCAATGTGATGAACATAGTCGTGTCCTCATAATGTGACAAACATAAAAGAACATCACATTTCTATAAACATAGCCTTCTCATCACAATGTGATGAACATAGACCTATCATCATAAACATAGTAATGTCGCAATGTGACAAACATATGAATATGTCGCAATCTGATTAACACATCCCTTTCGTCGCAATGTGATGAGCATAAATGGATTTCCCAACTTAATGACCGTAATAACGTCACAATGTGACGAACATGTATGGACATCACAATGTGATGAATATAGCCTTGCCATCGTAATGTGTGGAACATACACAGGTGTCACAATGTGATGAACATAGCCCTACCATTGCAATGTGACGAGCACAACCCTATCATCACTAACATAGTCATGTCACAATGTGACAAACATATGCAGGCATCGCAATGTGATGAACATAGCCTTGTCATCACAATGTGATGAACATAAATAGATATGATGAACATAAATGGATGTGATGAACCTAGCTTTGTCATCCCAATGTGATGAGCATAGCCATATCATTACAATGTGACAAACATTTAATGTAATAATACTTGCTATTATGAGTTTATTAATCTATTTTTAGTTCATTACTTTATTAATGTAGCATATTATATTAATGCATTAATGATTATTGTATTAATTTAATTAATATACTCATGAATATTGAGTTAATGAATGGATGCATTAATGTAAAATTGTAATACATTGATGTTTTGTGTTTATGTAATAATGTTATAAATTATTTTTGATGTATTTTTACTTGATTAACATATTAATGATTTACCAATGTATTATTTAATATTGTATTAACATATTTATTAATTTTATTACATTATAAATAATTCAATTTATAAATTACATTAATTAAATCATGTACTTTATATTATTATTAATAAATTAACACATTACATTCATACAATAAGTTATACATTAATCTCTTAATACTTTAATTTATAAATTACATTAATTATTTGATTATTTAATACTTATAATTATTATTTTATAAGTTAATTTATATATTATAAATGTATTATTTCATTAATACTTTAGTACATTAATATATTAACTCATAACTATATTAATGTTTTAATACTGTATTAATATATAAATAATGTTTTACTGTATTAATAATTTAATTCAATACATTAATGTAATGCTTAAATTTAGGTATCAATACATTAACATCAATAAAATAATAATAATTAATTTAATAAATTATAAAGAGTAAATTTAATGTATTAATACTTTCTTAATATACTATCTATTTATTAATGTATTTTCAATGTATTACTTTATTAATGTATTATATTGTATTAATTCATTAATGATTATTGTATTTATTGAATTAATTTTTTCTTAAATATTTTATTAATGAATTCATGATCAATTCTCGATGTTACAATATGATGAATGTATGCCAACATTGCAATTTGATGTACAAAACCGACCAACACAATGTGACACACAAAAATACTACATTGCAATAGGAAGAACAAAACCCTACATTGTAACATCGCAATTTGATGGCATTAGTAACATTGCAATCTCACAAACATAGTAACATCACAATGTGATTATCATAAATAGATCTTGCAATGTGACGAACATATCCTCACGACATAATGTTACACACATATCCTAATGTCACAATGTGAAAAACATTTCGAGACATCACAATGTGATAAACATAACCCCTTTTCACAATGGGATGTATATAAACGAATATGACATTATGACAAACATTTCCTAATGTCGCATGTGATGAATATAACCCCTTGTCACAATGTGACGTATAGAACCCAATGTTTCAACGTGACAAAGATTTTCAAATGTCACAATGTAATGTCTAGAACCCAATGTTGCAATGTGACAAACATAACCCTACATTGCAATGAAATGTACATTTCCTCATGTTGAAATGTGATGAATATCGCAACGTCAATATGTGGAATTTATGCTCATACCTCATTATGTTACAAAACTATTTCCTTTGTCACAATGCACAGAACTTTCTAACATCGCAATGTTACGCACATAGATTAGTCATCAGTATGTAATTAACCATAGCACCACAAAGTGATATAAGTGCATATCCTGACATCACAATGTCACAAACATTTTCAAACATTGCAATGTGTCAAACATAACCCCTTGTTGGTGTAACATCCTCCTCGTTACGACAACAACTCTGATACCAGGTGCAATTTATTTTTTTTGTTTAACGTGTGCGCGCACATGTAAAATGGAAACAGACCCACTTGACTCTACGTTGCCACCCAACGACTAACAAGACACAACCATGATGATCACAACAAGAAGACATAAGGCGCACAACAAGTAACTGCAATCATTAAACGACATATTGTGTTATGTACAATACGAACACAGATGGAAGAATCCATAGTAGTATATTTTACTATTTCTGCACAGGAAAGCAGGGCGTTTAATCTTAGTTCTCTGCTCCAGAGAGAGAGAAGGTCAGAGAGGATCCTGACCGACTGCTCAGACAGAAACTAGTAATCTATGTCAGGAGGTTGCAGTGGTGGGAACTCTGCCTTTAAAGAGCCCGGGACTACTGATACGTCCTTAGAGGTGTGTCGCAAGAGTGGAAACCCTATGTTTAAAGGGCCCGAGACTCTTGATGCGACACTAGATTCTTTACACAGAAAATAATCACACACACAGACTTATATACAGAGCGACTAGCTTTATCAGATTGAAGAGTCTGATATCATATAACTGTGAGTTGGGACAATTTCAATTATAGTATTAACCCTGAAATTAACCCGACCCTAAATGTCAGCACATAAATAAACAACAACTTTATTAACCCTAAATTTAACAGCCCAACCCCAAGCCAATCAAATAAAATCACCCTGCTAGAGGAACCCATCGGATAAGGGTGCCCTCCAGAATTAAGGGCAACACAAAAACCCAATACGCAATTAAAAAAAAAGCCAATTAAGCAACGATATCATTTCCATAATGATAAACCCGCTAACATTTACCTTACCATGAATGTTAGTACTAACATAAAGAATTTTCCATATTATCTTAACATTACTTTAACAATTATTACCATACATTTGCATTTCATTATATTACTTTTCATTAACCTAACATGTTATTACATTACCTTACATTCAATAGATTATATAACTATCTAGATCTATGGGAAGAAAACCTTGAATATTCCATTAAAACAATATAAAACAAAAGCAGTTGTATCTATGCTAATCTAATTCACCTCATTTCCATAACATTACTTTTCATTACATTCCGTCATACTACATTCATGTAAAAGAACTTTGTGACAAATATTATTTACCTTACTTCTGGTATGATGCCAACAAATAAATGTTATAACCTAATACCATTTCATTTTATATTACAATACTTCATAGAATGACCAACACACTACCTCTTACCTTTTACAGATTCACTACACCCTTTCTCTAATTACCATTCAACAATTTTGTTTCCAAAATACCTACGCTTCTCATTTACTAAATGCAAGTGTGAATGGATAAATGATTTGCCCGATCCTGAATGAATTAGTTGTTTTCCCAATAATCGGTTATCAAGTGGAAGTGTGGGTTAAGTAACATCATTACTTATTCAAATGGGTCCATAAATCTACCATACCAATTATCCAAAAATCTAAAATCTAAATCAGCAAAAACATAAAGCACAGTTTATCAATGGCACTCAACTAAGTTATTAAATTGGTAATATAATCAACTTCAACTATTAAAATTTAACATTAATACCAATAAGTAAAAATTAGGCAAATTTTGCATGATAGAGTTCAACCAGGGTGCTGCTCCGATTGTCCAAAGATAAGTCTGACAAAAGGTAGGTAAAATGGAGGGCACAGAGGGAACAGAGAGCCAAAATGAAGGGCCCTCACGCCAGAATAGTTAATGTGCTAGGAAAAACACGCAGGGGTAATAATGTGCAACAACACATATAGTTTAATGCCCAAAAATAAAAAAAATATCAACATACTTACCAACCATTAAATCACACCTGAACCATAACCAAAACCATTTTCCATGAACAAATCACCGAACCAGAGACAAAAATGAAATTTCCAGGAATTACAAATAAAAACGCATCTTTTAAGTGAATGAAAATTGTGGAGTATCCTCCATCAATTCGCCAAGGAATATAGACCCAAAATAAAGATTGTGTGATGGGAAAATTGAGGGTATCCTGCATCAATTCGCCAGGGAATACAACTCAACAGTAGAACATACACCAGAACTCAGCGAAGAAAAAAAAACAGCATAAAAAAAGTGTAGAGATTATGGGCAAGATCCGCGGGCATTCCCAAGTAGAATAAATCACAAAACGCAAAGAAATTATACAAACGCAGTAAGATCCCAACACAAAAAAAGGAGCAATTCTAATAGCAAACACAGTGAGAAATTCAGTGTTTTAATTCCATGAAATGAACAACGGTGTCATCTGTATGCAAGACAGAACGAAGTCTAGATCCAATAATATCAAACGAAAGCACCCATACACCTGTGGTAAAACGAATTTTCAGATCCGATTTTCCAAAACAAAAATGTGAATACCAAATGCCAGAATGAAATCTCATATCCACATTTTCAAAAACGAAATTGCCAAACACCTATTGCTAGAACCAATTCAAATCAGTTTTAATTCCCTGTAATAACCAGCGGTATTATCTGTATAATACTGACAGGACAATTTCCAACAGGACGAGTTTGAGGTTTTAGCTAAAATTGGCAGAGGTAAATATAGATCTCTGATGCAGGCTAATTCGCCTCTAATATGTCCTCAGATGTAAGCAATCAATGCCTTAACTAATAGTGCATGACCAGACTGCAAAACTGTGATCCAAAATTTTAAATGCGGAAAAACAAAAACTTTCGGGAATGTACAGCCCAAGCTAGAGGAAGAGGCTACGATTGGTATGCATAAGTAAAATGGTTGCATAGGTCCAAAAATGCCCCAAGAAGAGATAGGTTTGAAGCCCAGAAAAACAAACAGGGTAAGAGATGATCAATGAGAACCAAGCCCATAAATGCGGGGTAAGTTCATCCATCCATGCATATAAATGCCAAGTTAAATTATCCCACAATACATGAAACGTGGAGTAAATAAATAAAATTAGCTAATCAACCATTACACCGATATACTAATCCCAACATGAGTCGTAATGCATTTTATTCTACCAAATTAAAAATCATACCTTTGCCTTATCGCTTTCTCCGTGAGTCATCCCGCGCTCCATGCCGCTCCCGCTCACCGACCGTTGAGACCTCACCGATACCTCCCAGCCAATCGCTAGGGATAATCTACTTCCCCCTTATCCCCCCGAGCCGCAAAGGGGCCACACACTATCCATATGGTAAGTCTAGCGTCCCATCTCGCCCTGCAAGGCCGAGCTACCACTCCTATCCGAGCTGGAAAATCCCAACTCTCCACAAGTAATCAGTCAAGTCACAAACATGGAAACGTAATGTTATGCTAACAATAGATCCCCTTCTTCCTCATCTTCCCTTTCTTTTATAGAGTTTTTCCAACCTCCAACTTTCCCTAAATCACATTTTAATTAATTTTTAATAAAAATATTCTAAATATTCTCCTTCGCACAAGTGTCGTCCATCCCCCTCTTTCCTCAAATAATTATTTTCTTTAAATTATTAAATTACTCATTTCCCTCACCCACCTAGAGTTGCTCCTAAATTTCCTCCTAGGTGTTCCTAGATCCCCTTACATGTTTTAAATAATTTCCTTAAAAATGAAGTTGCTAAATTAGCTCAAATTAGAAGGTTCTTAATTGCAGATTCCTTACTATTTTGACCTCGCTTTTTACCATAAGTTCCCAACTTTCCTTTCTTATGTTTCCTCCATTACTTAGTTTCCTAATTCTTATTATTCCCTTCTTTCCCCTTTTTATTAGAGTCAAAATGGCATTTGCGCTATTTACTCTTTTCCCTTTATTATTAATTTAAAATCTTTATATACTTCCACAAGTTAATAATTTATTTCCTCTTTACAATTTAAAACCATGGATTTTAATTAAATTATTCCTCTCTTCATTTTACCCTCTAAATTTAAGAAGACTAAAACTATTACTTAAGTGGGTTTTAGTTTATATCTTTATTTTTATTTTTATAGAGTCTTTTAAGGCTAAGCAAAATTTTACCCTAGAGAAGTTTTAAACTTAGGTTTAGATTCTGAATAGGGCGACAATTATTTAGGGAAGTCGTTTTAAGAATTTCTTAAGGTGTTAAATGTCTTAGGTCCATCTAGGTTTATTCCTTCCTCAACATCAATGCGACCTGCCCTTCAGGACGCACCACGTGCTCCAAGGGTGCCACTCACCCTGGTTGTTTCTCTTGCACGATGTGCCCTTCAGGATGCACCACATGCTCCAAGGGTGCCACTCGCTAACTTGTGTTTCTTTCGCGCGACGTGCCCTTCAGAATGCACCACGTGCTCCAAGGGTGCCACTCGCTGACTTTTGTTTCTTTTGGGTGATGTTCCCTTCAGGATGCACCACGTTCTCCAAGGATGCCACTCGCCAACTTGACTGATTGGTAGACATATATAACCCCTAGAGTCAACACTCTGCCAGGTGAACTTGTTCGAGGCACGACGGGAGTGCTAGTAGGTTGTGGCAGGGCTGCTGTCCACACCTCTCCCTCAACCTCTCTAGAAATTGTGTGTGGCCCCTTTACTCCATATGTGAGTCTGGTCGGCAAGCTATTGTCAGCCTGCATCATCAACAATTGTGTGAGAACATGTCAACATCATATCATCAAATCAATGAAATATCATAGTAAATAAATCAACCCAAATAGCACACTCCCTGACTCAATCCGGAGTTCAATATAACAACCCTTGATTATAAATTATAATTAATTTAATAATGTAATCCTAAAAGATTAGCTAAACTATAGTTATTTATTAAAATAACATTAACTAATTATTTGTTATTAATTAGTTATTATTGATTATGATTAATTTAAGTATTAATTAACTCATTAATCAATATGGTAAATAAATAAAGGTGGATAATAAAATATATTATTAATTTAAGTTACGTTCCCGAAAATGGAAACATATTAATGAATGGATAAGATATTAATGAAGGGGGGGATAAGGCATTGAAGAATGGGATAAGAAATTAATAAGGTAATAAATGTAAGTATAAGGGAGTAAATGAAGGGAAGTCGGTGAAGGAGGGATAAGGGGGGGAAAGGATTTTGAGAGGGGGATTATGCTACGGGAGTTGAGGATGAATTTTGCAGAGCGGGGAATTGGCAGAGTGAAACTTGTAGTGGAATTTACACAGTGCACCGGGGGGTTGTTGGGGGTTTTGGGCACGGAGGGCTAGGATATCCGTTGATATCCTAGGGCTAGGAGCTAACTAGTCGGCAAGGAGGTCGGTTTTGGGTAGTGTTCTAAATAAGCGGGAAGGAAGCAAGCGACGAGCAAATAGTAGTATCAGGTTCAGGTAAGAATGATGCATTGTTTTGAATTAATTTGTTATTAAATCTTATTATATTGACGAAATTCCATACAAATGAGTTAAATTAGTAAAATTTCTTGAATGTTATGGAAGTTACTGTTATTTCATTACTGTGTTATGAAATTAGTTAGTTTATGAAAATAAATTGATGTAAAATGTAAATCCATCCATTACATTTGGTATCAGAGCGAATGGTTGAAACACTGGAGCCTTAAGGGCCACATTCCCAGCTCAAATTCCTCTCCGCTTAACCTGCACACAAAACATAGAAACTTTAATAAAAAATAAAAATAAAATAAATAAATGCAAAACAAATTTACCAGGTAAAACAGTGAATAAACATTTTAACAATTATATAAAATATAGAACACTTCAGACAAAATTGATTAGCTTCCTTAGAAGAAATGCAAGTTTGAAGCAAAATTGGAAATTTTAGCAATTCAAAACCACGAGGAGTTGAACATTTAATTGAGTTTAGAAATTGTTTTGAAAGTTCCAAAATATAGCCAAAATCTTGATATACGATTAATAATAAAGCAAAGATTTAATACTACCATCAACAAAATATTGTCTATTTGATATTTCTTCTTCACCGTTGTATCTTTGGATAATATTTCGAACGTTGCCAGTTTTAATTCTTTGCTGGTTTAAATCCTCAAAGATTTGACCCTCTACTTTTAAGTTTTAACAGGTCTCTCAAACAACTACTCTCACCCATCACAAAAATAATTCCACTTATATATATGCCCTTTCCCCTCACAAATAACTCAATGTATTTTATTTTTGGATTCTGAAAAATGCGTGTTGATTGATGGAAAAACCCCTCCATTTTTCAACAGTTTTATATAGTGATCCAAAAATACCCAAAGAAAAGTTTGAAACTAAAAAAAAAAATTGGACATTTTTCCCGCTAACTCCAATATCGGGCAATTTAATATCATCTCAGGAACAGAAAGAAAGATATAGTCATTCATAACCTTGCACAGTAGGACAAATACAAAACACTATGACCATGTACAAAGTTAAAACCAAACCTGGCAACGACAGAGAATGTTCAACGTTTGATGTGTTGTCCGAGTCAGCCTTGAAGGAAGGGATTTGTTTGTTCAACATTTGGGATGCTGATTAAACCCTCTGACCATCATCCTCGGAATAGTGTCTAATTTCATTGTTGCAGTCTTTGGGTTTATTCAAACTTATGTATAAGAGAGAAAGTCAACAGTGTGTTGTCCATGGTCGGCATCAATAGATTGTCCCAAAATAGCAATAGAGTTGAGAATCCAATAGCATAGCCAAGAGCGGTTGGCATTTAATAGTAGGGTTCGAATTGCAGAGTTAGTGAGCCGTGTAATAGGCGACCATATCGCGCGGTTTGGAGGGAACTTGAGTAAGCCTAGGCTGCATCTTGAACCCAATGTAGAGTTAGTGAGCATGGATTATTTAGAGAGCAGAGTTAGAGAGCGAATTTCATTCGAAATCCCTCAGTCTTGAAGGAAGAAACCAGAAAACAACCGTGCATTTTTTTTAAATGTGTGGGAGATTGTGTGGACCATGTTCACCATGCACTTGCTGGGCAAAGAGACGAAAATACAAGAGAGAAGAAAAAAAATAATAATAACACAAATAAAATAAAAAAATCTGGTAATGACATTATGCTGGTAAAAAAAAAATGTTGTTGATGACATTATTGGGATAAATCTGGTGAATTCCAGAGCCCTCTTGCTGTTGTAGACAAGAAGTTCCCAAATCTTCTTTCCTCGGATGTCAAGAATGGGCCTAGACTAAGTGGAAACCAATTGTCAAGAAAAAATAGGGAGGTTTCAACAATCAAACTTGATAAAAAGGTAGATGTAGGGAAAACTGGTATCGGGGTTATAGCATTTGATTTTACTCCAACAACAGCATTGGAAAAAGAATTTGGTCGACCAAATACCTTAATCATCGCACAAGTAATCGATATCAAATACCAAAGCCTGCCAATAAATCTCACGCGTGCGGTGGAAGCTCAAAAAAGTGATGGTGTTGAGATGCTTGAATTAAATAAACTTATTGTTGAACAAGTAAGGGAACACCAGGGCCAACCTACAAAATGAGGAACCTTATGTTTTTCCATGAGTTGAAAGCAAAGAACATTAAAAATATTAAGTCTAAGACATATCACCGACTATTAAAGAAGGAAAGGGTAAAAGCAGGTTTAGGTGAAATACCTAATGATCCTGAAGTTGGAAAGGAATATGCCATGAAGCAGGAGTTCGATCATGCACAGGAATGAATGACTTTGAAGCATAAAAATACATCGAAATGGGCAAAGAAAGTATTAAAACGTGGACTGGAGAAACATGACAAGGGAACTCGAGCAGCCATAGCTGAGCAACTACATTGGAATACTCTGTTGAGCAGAAAGATTCATTCTGTGAATGAGAGTAGTAGCAATGATACACCAACGCCAAGAGCAGAGCAAAGAGGCGAGAGGCGGAAGTGAGGCAGCGTTAGGATTAAGACGAGCTTAGGTGTTTGAGACTGAGAGCCTGAGGCCGGGCACGTGGGCCTCATGTCGAGCCTGACCTTAAAGGCTACCAGATAATGTTTTTTTTTTATTTAATAATTGAATTTTCATTTCGAATAATCAAATTCCTTTTTTTTTATTTATTTAAATCTTAGTTTTATAATTTAAAGTTACACTAGCGTATTTATTTTTTTTAAAAAGAATAAATAATAAATAATTAATAAAGTTTAATTAATAATTAATTAAACTAATTAGCTTTATTAATTTTATTAAAAGATTAATAAAATATTAGTTAGGTTTGAGTAATATAGGGCTTAGTATAAATTTAAATGGAGTCCGTGGGATTTGAACCTCGGACCTCCCCACCGTGCAAATTTTTGACAATGGCTACCCTACCAACGCGCCATGCGTTGTTTCTTTTACAAATAATTTCACAAATAAATACTTTAACTGCCATACCCAAGACCACATGCTAAGCTATCAAGCACCTTTTAGAGCCATACAAGTCACATGCCAAGCTATCAAGTGCCAAAGACATAAATGGAGGAGCCCACAAAGGGACGTATGTGCTCAATGCGGCATCTTAAGAATAACACTAATGTCGAAAGGTACATAACGTTGGTGAACGCCGAAACGTGGCTGGAAGTTGTGGACGATTATTTAGTTGTCGCAGTTTAATCCTATTTAATCATTAAACGTGATAATTATATAACCTTACAGCATTTTTAATGTTATTAGGTAAATGTTTAAAAAAAAAAACAAAGAGAGTAAACATGCTAAGGGATACCCTGATAAATGCGAGAAAGTTATGAACAATAAATCTAACCCATTGATTTTGGAGGATGACTAAGAATATGCCAGCATCTTCAATGCATAGCTATCAGATAATGGTTTAAGGTTAAATAAGTTTAAAAGATCATTGATTGTGCCATTGTCGATAGGTGTATGCATATCGGTGTAAATTAATAAACACAAGGTCAGAAGTCATTCTAATGAAGTTGTAAGCATAAATTAAAAGGGCTCAGACTAGGACAAGCGGGAAGGAGGTGGAATATGCCCTAGGAGAGTAAGCCTAGGAAGTGGTGAGTAAGACACAAATATAGCGTAGCTATAGGGCAGAAAACCAATATTTGTTTACGTAGGGACGAAGAAACGAAGCTTAGATGCTTAAACCTAACCCTAACCTAGCCAATCCCCTAATGGAGTAACGTATGTTTACAGACAAGTAAAGAAAACTTACGCCTAACCCTCTTTCTAGTTTGAGTAGCACCAATTTGAGACATCCTGGAACTCACCCTAACAACTTTGGTTGATGCAGGTCAAAGCACACAGGATGGTCAGGACTCGAGGGATTCGAGGTAGGGGAGCGTCGTCGCAAGCATTGCAAACACCGCCAGTGCCACCACCACCATCACCTGAACTAGCCCTCATACTGTGCTCGTTGGAAGCCATCAACGAGACTTTAAAGGGGCGACAACTGGCAGGGACTGAAGTGGAACCCCCACCGTCTAGAATGGGTAATCTAGAAGTGTCAAGGGATTCAAGGGGAGGACCTCCACCTGAAGACATCACATGAGAGTTGCAGAAGATCAAACTTCCGGATTTTGCTGGAGGTCGCACCAGTGAACGCGTGGAAGCATGGTTGGAAGGCATGACCAGGTGTTTTTCCCTAAGGGACTATGCATCCAACTCAAAGGCGAAGATCACCATTTTTCAGTTAAGGGACAACGCCTTGAACTGGTGGGGCAACCTGGAAAGAAAATTGCACCTTACCCCAGACACAGTATCTTGGGAACTTTTCGAGGAAAGGTTCAGGAGGAAATATCTATCGGTGTACTACGAGGAACAACAGGTTGGGGCATTTCATGCCTTAGTACAGGGAAACAAAACAGTAGAAGAATATGAGATCAGGTTTATGGAACTGGTCAAATATGTGTCGTATATGGATAGTGACCAACGACAGGCAGAGCGCTTCATCTATGGATTGAACCCTAGGATAAGAGCTATGGTGGGGATGTGGAAGCCGTCTTCAGTAGCAGAGGCGGTGGAAAGTGCGCGTTATGTGGAAGAACATATGAACTTGACTGGGGGTGCAAGATCGACATTTCCGCATCACCTTGGATTCGTAGGAAAGGCCCCGGGGACTTTTCCTAGGGGAGGGGGCTCAAGGCCACTGCCGTATGGTAACAGATTCACGCCAAAAACAGTAGCTGCAGGGATTTCAATGGAAGCGAGTGAAACATATCATTCATCGCCAACGGTGCAAACAGGACCACGACCATCTCAGGGAACAATGAGCAGGGGCAGGGGTTCCAGGGGAAGGAACTCGTTTAGGAATCAATCACATAACAGTGCACTGGTTCAATCTCGTATTGCCTGTTGGAGATGCGAAGGACCCCATTACGAACGGGACTATCCAGAGTTACAATCAGGGTTCGTACATAGAGAATAAAAGGCGTCGATGGGGAGAGCAAGTAGCAGCCACCATATTTACGCAGCAATTAATAACCACCAGGTCGAACATCAATCCACAGTGGTGGAGTCGTCAGGTACTCTAAATCATATCAATGTTAAGATTTTGTTTGATTCTGGTGCGACAGATAGTTTCATTTCACCATCTGCATTAGAAAAGAGTGGGTTGGCAGCCTACGAGAATGATGACTTTAAGCAAGTCGAGATGGCTTCCGGGGAAAAACAAGCAGTAGGACCTAGTGTCGATGATTGTATAGTAGACCTGGGAGTGTGTACTACCAGGTTAAAGGTATACGTCACTGCTCTTGGGGTGTATGACCTAATCAATGGAATGGATTGGTTAGCATCTCATTGAGCTTTGGTAGATTGTTTCGCAAAGAGGGTGCTTTGTGTCGATGATGAAGGAAGACCAATAGAGATCCAGGGTGTATAGAGAAAAGTGTCATTACACTTTATATCCACTATGAAGGTTAAGCGATGCTTGAGGCAAGGGTGTCGACTTTATGTAGTGGAAGCAGTGAATGAAAGGAAGGGACCCTCATTGGATTAGTATCCGGTATTGTCATAATCAAGATGTTTTCCCAAATGAGTTACCAGGGTTACCTCCTGAGAGGGAGCTTGATTTTACAGTTCAGCTAAAACCTGGTGCAGAACCAATTTCCAAAACTCTGTATCGGATGACAGCAGCGGAACTTTGTGAATTGCAAATGCAGTTGAAAGAGTTATTGGACTTAGGGATAATAAGGCCTAGTGTCTCGCCCTGGGGCGCACCGGTAATTTTTGTAAAGAAGAAGGATGGATCCTTACTACTGTGTATAGACTACAATGACTTGAACCGTGCTACAGTGAAAAACAGGTACCCGATGCCGCAAATAGATGACCTCTTCGATCAGATGAAAGGAGCAACGGTGTTCTCAAAGATTGATTTGCGATCAGGGTATCATCAGTTAAGGATTAAGGAAGGTGATATCCCAAAAACTTCCTTCTGAACTCGGTTTGGACATTACGAGTTTGTTGTAGTACCCTTCGGATTGACCAATGCGCCAACAGTATTCATGAGCTTCATGAATGGCATATTTTGTAAGTACTTAGACCGTTTTGTACAAGTATTTTTAGATTACATCCTCATCTATTCCAAAAATGAAAGAGAACCCGAGGAACACTTGTGAATAGTGTTGTCTTGTCTTAGAGAGAACAAATTGTATGGGAAGCTGTCAAAGTGTTCCTTCTTCCAGAAAGAAATCCACTATTTAGGTTATATCATTTTCGGAAAAGGAATCTTTGTGGACCCAGAAAAGGTAAAGGCCATTATGGAGTGGTCAGTGCCAAAAAATGCACATGAGGTGAGAAGCTTCATGGGGCTAGCGGGTTATTACCGGAGATTTGTGGAAGGATTCTCAAAAATAGCGAAACCCATCACCACTTTGCAACGCAAGGGCGTCAGGTATGAATGGACAGAAGAATGTGATAGTGCATTGATTTAGTTTAAGAGGTTACTAACTAGTGAATCAATTCTACGAGTGTCGGATATGGAAAAGGAATTCACATTCTGCACGGATGCCTCGAAGCAAGGGTTTGGGGCCATGCTAATGCAGGATGGAGGAGTGATAGCTTATCCGTCAAGGAAGTTGAAGAAACATGAGGAGCTATACGCGACTCATGATTTAGAGTTGGCAGCTGTAATGCTAGCTCTGAAACTTTGGAGGCACTATCTTGTTGGGTGAAACTTTGAGCTCAAAACGCACCATCAAAGTTTAAAACATCTCTTCACTCAAAGAGATCTGAATGCCAGGCAAAGGATATGGAGTGAGTTTATGAGTGAGTATGATTTTGGTATATCATACATCAAGGGAAAGGAAAATGTGGTCGCAGATGCCTTGAGTAGGAGACCACGTATCTTCTCCTTGGTAACCTTAAAGGTCAATCTGAGGGAACGTGTGTTGACACAACTCCCTGGAGACAGTTGGTATTTACAGGTCACTTCAAACCTCCAGAGCGGGAGGCAGTTAGTTCCAAAGTATGAAGGATATAGCCTGGAAACAGACGGACTGTTAAGATATCAAGGAAGGATGTACATCCCTAAGAATGGGGATATTCGAAGCATCATACTGAAGGAAGCCCATAGATCACTTTATTGTGCGCATTCGGGAGTGAAAAAGATGTACGCAGATATGAGGAAGCTCTTCTTCTGGGTGGGCATGAAGCGCGATGTAGTCCATTTCATCGCCAAATTCCTAGAATGTCAACAAGTTAAAGCCGACCACCATCACCCGGCAGGCCTCCTACAACCACATGATGTTCCTATGTCCAAATGGGAAGTCATCTCTATGGATTTTGTTGTGGGGTTGCCACTCACATCCCATAGACACAATGCCATTCTTGTGATAATGGATAAGTTAACCAAGAGTGCTCATTTTATTCCAGTTAGAGACACTTACGATGTCACTGATGTGGCACTTGTGTTTGTAAGCGAGGTTATCCGTTTGCACGAAATACCTAAGAAGATCATTTCAGATAGGGACTCCAGATTCACTTCTAGATTTTGGACAAGTTTACTGTCAGCGTTGGGGACTCAGTTGAACTTAAGCAAAGCTTATCATCCTGAAACAGATGGGCAGACTGAGAGAGTAAATCAAGTCATGGAAGACATTCTTAGGATGTATGTAATGGATAATCAAACCCAGTGGGAGAAGTACCTACCTTTGGTAGAGTTTGCCTACAATAACAGTTATC
>ML778184.1:1175843-1189747 GCA_009831015.1 Picea engelmannii
TCAAATAATATCATACATGAAGACAAACATTGCATATTTGGTTGTCTAAGTAGGGTTGAATTAAATTTTGATGATGATGAGTATTTTGGAAAATAGATTGAGTAAAATTTGAAGTAGTAAAAATTCATTCATGTTGGGTAAAAAATTGGTCGCAGAGCAATGCCTTTCAAAATGTCGCAATTGCGATATAAATATTCACAAATGTGGCAAGAACGACATATATGCCACAAACGTGGCAAGAGAGACGCACTATCCCCATAACATTGTGAGGTGGCAAGAGAGACGCACTATCCCCATAACATTGTGACCATGAACACAACAACCCCTTAATACACTATGATCCTCGATGCAATCACGCCTAACACATTATGACCCCGAACACACTAATCCTCTAATACACTATGGTTGGAATTAACCCATTTGAGTCCGAACACAATCATGATTTAATATATTGACCCAATCTCATGAACCTAGTAACCCACTAGTCATATTTGACCATCGTTAACTATATTGACCATGGTTGATGCATGACCCCGTGAACCTCCTAACTATTTAATCCCAATGAACCCATATCATAAGCCCTTGACCCACTAACTTCATTGAAACATACCCACTAATCCATTAACTATGTAACTTACTAATCCCTTAACCCATGACCCTCCTATTACATTCACTCTAGTAACCAACTAACCCTTCACCCTTATTGATGATATTAATCTCCATTGACCATTGTTGACCATGATTGAGCATAATTCATCATGTTTGACTATAGTTGACCATATTTAACGTGATTGACTCATATTGACCATCTTAATAACCTACACTTTTTCTAAACCTGCAACTAGCACACTAATTTCCATTAAGGCTTAAGGAATCTTTTCTCATGATACCATTTTACTACTCACTTGGCATCCAACCTCTCAAGTACTCAATGCTCCGACACTGAAATTTTCATGATGGTCCCAAATAGATTCTAACACTTTACACACTATAATCATTTACCCCTATAACTCATGACATGAAAATCACACCCTAAAACATTCTAACCACTAACTACTATGACCCCAAAGCGTCGTTATTATAGAAAACTTGTCGCAACATCTGTCAAATGAAACATATTTATAGATTTTGTAACGTCACAATTCCGACGTAAAAAAAACCTAAGCGACCATTAGTATTTTGACTTGGTCAACATACTAAGGTGACCGTTGGAGGGGAAAACCTAGTTTCCAAAACGTCACAATTGCAACATCAATATTCACAAATGTGGCAAGAATGACGTCTATGTCACAAACGTGGCAAGAGAGACGTTCCAGTGGAAAATGTGGAAAGAGTGACGTTAACGTGGCAAGAGAGACGTCAATGTGGCAAGACTGACGTTATCGGGCAATATGATTTTTTTTTTTTAATTTCCTCTATTTTGCGACAATATGGACAATTTTGTCCATAACGCCGCAAATAAAACATCAGAATTTTTATCATGTGCCATCTCGGTCGTAGCACCATCGTGCAACTGCGTATCCGTGGAAAATTGGGACTGAATGGGATCAAAATTATCTTCTAGCTGTAAACTGCTATCAACGCACTGCTCTCCAATAGGACTAGTGTGTTCATTGACAGTGCTACTCCCCTGATTAAAACAAAGTTGTAAATGTTAATAATATCCAACATGATTGTGCCCAGGATGGGGTGACACACGACATAGAAGAGGTGACACCCGGATTTGCACTCAGCTCTGGTTTAATGGTTGATGGCCGCCACCCACACATCTGCATTTACGATGGTGGATAGCCATAACAGAGGACATGCGACGGAGGGACTCCTCCCTCGCGCGACCATTAACCCCCCCTGCGCACACAGATTAATCGTGGATATGGAAGGACGGAGGATTTGGCAGTTTGGTTATGGTTTTTCTTTTGAGCCCGAGCAGCGAGGGAAGGCTCCTGGTGCGGCTATGCCATGGTTATTTACCGCCTTCTCTCTGCACTCTGAGAAGATTTTCCAGGGCTGGTGGTTTCTCTGTATGTCTCGACAGAGTCGTCTTGCCTGCGCCCAGCACTCGCAACCTCTCTCGACCTGGAATTTTTCTAATTCAGCTCTGCATTTGATTGGCATTTTCTTGGGTACAATGGTCAGGAAGTGAGGAAAGCCTCAACGGGGTTTAGCTTGGGATGCACACAAAGCGCAGAGGTGCCGGAAGAAGAAACTTGAACGTGCTCTAGCTTTGGCGTCTTCCATTCTCAGGAAGAAGGCTCAGGCTGAGAGGAGGGCATTGCTCGACACCATCGTTGAACAGGGAGCGGGCTGCAGCAGGGCAGAGAACGAGACCGAGACCGCATATCTGTTTCCAATTTGCGTCGTGGAGGAGGACCTGTCGATTGGGGAATTGCCATGCGACGAGAAGCCAAGCACCATGGAGACGTTCAGCAGGCAGGGCACCAAGTGCATCCCGACTAGGGAAGACGACTTCCTTGGCTACATGGTTCAAGAAATCCCATGGACGGGTGACCTGCAAGCTACAGGTGTCGAGAAGATTGTGAACGCAGAGACAGAAGTGGTGCAGAGGAAGCTTACGGTTGGCATTGGCGATGATGTGGAACTGAAGACTGCTCCTCCTAGTGGCTTGGGTGGAGGAACGCATGGTCCTCTCCTTAGTGACAAGCACCTGGCCTTGGTGTTTGATCTCCGTAGCCACAAGTCAGACTTGGAACACATGTCCCTCCTCATGGGCCAGCGCATGGATCTACTCCTCGATGCGTTCTCTGGGGCTCCAGCTCAGTGAAAGTGCCCCCTGTGTGCGTAGACTTTTGCCATTCCGGTGGGGACCACTTGGCAAACGGGAGGAAGCGACACATCACCAGGTGCCTAGGTTCTTCTATTTTCCAAGTTTTTAGTTTTACTGTGTAATTGTTTTAGGTTTATCTGGACCACTAGCATCTGTCCTGGTTTCCTACGGGCAGGACAAATGTCTCTTTTCTTAATGTATTACTGTATAACTACTATTTTCCTCCCACTTATGCTGGTTTCCGGATACCGGCAGCATTTTTGGTGACTATAGCCATGACTCTGTTTATTTTGTCAAAGTTTTGAGCTAATTTAATATAGCAGGTACTACTCCTTTTTATTTAAAAAAAAAAAATATCCAACATGATTGTATTCTTTTAATAATAAAGGTTAAACAAATATCTATTTTTTGTTCGCTGAGAAGACCCGCAAACCCTTTTTGAAGCGTCGTTATTATAGCAAACTTGTCGCAACATCCGTCAAATGCAACATATTTATAGATTTTGTAACGTCGCAATTCCGACGTAAAAAATTCCTATGTGAGCATTGGTATTTTGACTTGGTGAACATACTAAGGTGACCGTTGGAGGGGAAAACCTAGTTTTGCAAACGTCCCAATTGCGACATACATTTTCACAAACATGGCAAGAGAGACGTTCTAGTGGAAAACATGGCAAGAGAGACGTTAACGTGGCAATTGCGACATACATCTTCACAAACGTGGCAAGAGAGATGTTCTAGTGGAAAACGTGGCAAGAGCGACGTTAATGTGGAAAGACCGACGTTAACGTGGCAATTGCGACATACATCTTCACAAATGTGGCAAGAGTGACATTCTAGTGGAAAATGTGGCAAGAGCGACGTTCCAGTGGAAAACGTGGCAAGAGCGACGTTAACGTGGCAAGACCGATGTTAACGTGGCAATTGCAACATACATCTTCACAAACGTGGCAAGAGAGACGTTCCAGTGGAAAACGTGGCAAGACCGACGTTAACGTGGCAAGACCGACGTTAACGTGGCAAGAGCGACGTTATTGGGCAACATGAATTTTTTTTTTATAAATTTCCTCTATTTTGCGACAATATGGACAATTTTGTCCATAACACCGCAAATAAAACGTCGGAATTTTTACAATATGTAGTAGTGTATATAGGGTTTTGAACGCGAATAATCTTTGTAGTTTTTACCTTTTTTATCCAGAATAATCTTTGTAGTTTCTCTATCATTTTTAGAAATTATTTTTGGCTTCTTCAAAGGGTTGAGCAAAGAGATTTAAATATACTTTATTTATTTATTTATTTTAAGTTTGAGAAGTAAAATTTGATTTGAGAGATAAAGTCAATCCATAATAATAATTGTTACATATTTTTTCTCTTCTTTTCAATATGAGCACTCCACCACCTATTCCAAAAGCTCAGCCTAACAAGGGGAGGCCCCCCCAAATCACCCTAGAGATCCTTTACGATTATATGGAATCAATAGAAAAAAAAAGAGAAGAGAGAGATGCCAAAATCCAAATAAAGTTAGAAACACTAGAAAAAGGGAGTGAAGAAAGAAACTTAAAACTCCAAATAGAGTCAGAGGCAATGATTGATAAAAAAATTAAAGATACCATTCGATCTCAAATAGAGGATAGATTCTTAGGGTTCAAGAGTGAATTGCAGACAATGAAGGATATAATTCAAGAAATGGAAAAACATAAACAATCAAGCCAAGAAGGGGAGGGTAAATAAAATCAAAACTTGAGAGATAGGATTAAAGAGCTAGAAGAAAAACTAACCAACAATTTGACCCTTAGTAATATGGAAAACAAATTGGATATCAAACCCATCAAAGAGGAAATGAATAAACTAATTGAATTGGACCATAAGCGTAACAAAAGATCCTTGAACCTCATAATTTTTGGTATAAAAGAACAACAAGAGGAGGATACGCTAGCAATAGTAAAAGAGAATTAAAAAATAAATCAAAAATTGATACAACTTACCTCATATAAGCAAAGAGACTACGAAAAATAATTGATCACACAGATAGGTTTTTTTGTGTCAAAGTAAGTTGTAATCACCATAAATAGAGCATTCTTAGTAAATATCTTAGCTTAAAAGGATCAGGAATATTTATAAATGAAGACCTCATTCCCGAAGACCAAGTTGAATTAAGGAAGGAAGTTCAAAAGGTAAAATAAGCCAGGAAAGAAGGAAAATGGGCAATAATTAGAAATCTAAAAGCTATTATTAGGGATAGAGACCAAAAGGATAATAATAAATAGGAATTTGGGACACTTGGGATCCTTTTTTGTAATTGTCGTGGCTTTCTATGGTGCAAAGGTCCTATGATAAGTTGGATCCTGAGTGATATTGATATTATCTGTCTAGCTGAAACTTGGGAGCATGAGGAGTCTAAAGTCCCTAACATGGAAGGATTTCTATTGTGGTCGGCATGGAGCAAAAAAACCCACCATAGAGGGATAGGAGGCATAGCTTGTTATATTAGAAAAAACACTTCTCCTCACATCCAACTTCATAAGATTGACCCTCTTAATCAATACATTTGGATATAAATTTCAGACACCAATGCTAAGAAGATGTATATAGTAATTTGTTATTTTGCACATATTAATTCTAATTTTTATAAGAAAATTAATCTAGATAAAAATTGTCCCTATAATAATTTAGAACAAGAAATTTATAATTTGAAAAATGAAGGTAATATCCTCTTGCTAGAAGACTTTAATGCTAGGATTGAAACTAAACAAGCTACTCTTTTAAGTGATGACTCAAACCATAATCCTTTATGGCTAGATGAGGACCTTGTATTATCTAATAGCTACAAAAGAATCTTTGAAGACCTAATTGATAATTTGTTTGGTACTGAGTTGGTGAAGCTCTGCACCTCTCAAGACCTAATAATTTGCAATGGAGTAATGAAGTGGCCAAAATCCAACCAAATGACTTGTATTCATGGGCTAGGTAGTATTGTTATAGATTATGTGATATATGATATCCCTATTTCCAACCAAATAACAACTTTTGACCTTTTAAATGACCATGAGCCTGACTTTGATCATAAACCTTTAACCCTAACTCTAAAATTTTCCACGCATAGGAGCATCATTGAAGAGAATTATGATAATCAAAGGAATTTGCGCTTTGACAAAAGTAAAGTTGACATTTTATTAAAGGATTTAAATAGTAAATTAAACATCCTAACTTATAAGGACAACATTGAAGAACTTTATCATAATTTTACAACTACCCTTTCCACTTCTATTAACATTTTCTCTTTCGAGGTGTCCCATAAAAAGAATAATAATACAACCAAGCCTTGTTATGATTAATAATGTAAAATTTCTATGAAAGTCATTCATGATGCTTCTAATGATCCCTTAAAACTCGATAATATCGATATGTACAAAGCTCTAATTAAAAGGAAAAAAAAGATACTATATCAATAAAAGACAATAACAAATTTTCAAACTATACAAGTTGGATCCTAAGAAGTTCTGGAGCCAAATTCTAAAACACAATACTAAAAAAAATAATAGGATTCACTTAACGTACTGGAATTCCTACCTTAAAAGTATTTATGAGTTCCCTAATGCCATGGACACCATTCCTTTTGTCCCTACAAATAAAGATGTGTTTTCTTTAGATAAAATAGAGTTTGGGGTTAAGTGGCTCGCAAATGGGAAAGCTAAGGACATTGAAGGCTACCAAGCTGAAATTTTTAAAATCAGAGAGCCAATCCTTATCCCTCACATACATAAGCTCTTCAATTTAGTAGTCAAACAGGACTTCCCTAAACCCTGGACACAAAGCCTCATTGTTCTTATTTTAAAAAATGGGGATAAAAACATTCCCTCTAATTATAGTACCATTATGATTAGCCTGATTTTAGCAAAGCTTATGGAATTATTTTTGAAAAGAAGAATAACATTTGGTTAGAAATTCACGGTAAAAGAGATAAAGTCCAGGCTGGGTTTAGGAGATATCATTCAACTGTGGACCATATTTTTACCTTTAGTATCATTGCAGAGGAGTTCACCAATACTAAAACCAATCTTTTTTGTTGTTTTGTTGTCTTTTGAAAATATTTTGACATGGTTCCCACGAAAAACCTTTGGACTAGGTCAGAAGAGATAAAAGTTCCTCTCGAGTTGAGGGTTGTTGAAATAAGGATGTATAAGAACGTTATTCATAAGTTTAAAAATACCAAGGGCTAGTCAAATGAGATTAACTACAATATCGGATTCAAGCACGGTTGTCCCTTATCCCCTACCCTTTTTGGCATACACATTGATAAGTTAGAACAATGCTTGGAAAAAACAAGTTGTGTTGGCTCTACTCTCACTGGTATAGTCATCAATATTCTTCTTTATGCCAATGATATTGTTCTTATGGAAAGGAGTCCACATGATCTTGAAAACCAACTAAGAATCCTCAAGGATTTTTGCTCCAATATGGGTATGACTATTAATATTGATAAGACTATGGTCATGATTATTAAATCCAATAAGATCCCTTATCATACCTTTGTATATGACAACAACAACTTTGAGGAAGTGAATTCATACAAATATCTTGGAATTAATATTCACCACAAACTCAATTGGAATTATAGCATTGAGAAAAGGATTATTGGGGGATGGAAAACTTATTATGGACTTGAAAACAATTGTAAATCAGCTGATCTTTAGAGTTGGGATAAGAAGAAACTGTAACAAACCTCCCGTTCGTCACGACGATGATCCCCAATATAACAAGGGAATTTTTTATTTTTTTTTACAAGTGTGTGTGCGCGTGTACAATGGAAACAAACATAATCGACCTTGCGTCACCACCCAACGACGATCAAGATGCAAACCATGATGAACACAACAAGACGACATAAGACATACCACAAGTAACTGCATGCATTAACTACGATCAAACGACTATAATTAAGACTGACTACCCATCCATCCTACCCTGCAATGGTTAGGACCTCAAAGACACATAAGCAATGCTCAAGCCTAGGTTCCCATCGATTTTAACCATTTAAGGTCTCAGGGTTGGCGACTGTTATGAGGAACATGGAGGTGTCTACATCCCGCCCGACACGAGCGGACCAAGCAACACAATTATTACAACCAAGCACAACAATAAATACTTGAGAAACCACGCCTTCTACAGATGGCGCAAGACAATGGACTTAGACAACAACCAACTAAAATTAAGACAAGACATTGTCTACAACTCAACTGTGATTAATTACAGACCAATTATTCCACTCCAATTTCATGAATCGACGAGTACCTTAAACATAAGGTGATTCAATTAATTCTCAATTTCCCCAATTATTAAGTCACCACTTCTTATTGTACTTGGTCCAAGGACATTACAGTTGTATGCTATTACTAACGGTAAATATGATAATAGAATCACCATGAATTATTACCCATGATACCTTTTATATCACAATGACTTGCCGTAATAATGACCGCATTGCATTTTATGTGTTAACCCTAGTAAATAAACTGCGAATCTTTATCATAATGATGTACCCATTAACATTTACTTTCCCATGAATATTAGTATTAACCTAAACATTACACTCCATTACCTTAACCTTACATTACATTACATGACATTTCATTACCTTTTACTAACATTCCAGTACATTACAATACCATACATCAACATTTCATTACATTACATTACATTCCAGTACATGACATTAACACTATATTAACATTCATTACATTATATTACATTACATTCCATCATATTACATTCATGTTAAAATAACTTTGCAAACAATATCAATTACCTTGCTTCTTGTATGTTGCCAACAATTAAAAGCTATAACATAATAACATTAATTTTATATTACAATAAAGCATAAAATGACCAACACACTACCTCTTATTCTTCTACACATTCAACACACCCTTTTACTATTTACCAATGAACACTTTTGTTTCCAAAATACCTACGCTTCACATTCAATAAATACTAGTATGAATGGATAAATGATTTTGCCCGATTCTAAATGAATTAGTTTGTTTTCCCAATAATCTGTTATCAAGTGGAAGTATTGGTTAAGTAATATCATTACTTATTCAGTTGGGTCCATAACTCTACCATATTAGTTAATATTCATAATAATCTTAAAATTTAATTCAGCAAAGCATAGTTTAAACAATGCAACTCAACTAAGTTATCAATTCGATAATAGGATCAACATAAACCATTATAATATAACATTAAATCCATTAAGTATAAAAATAGGAAATCACCCCAATGATTGTAGTTCAATCGGAGTACTACACCTGTTGCCCAAGGATATGTCTGACAAAAAGGAAGGTAAACGGAGGGTGCAAGGATGGGACAGAAATGGAACGCTGAGTTTTATCTCCCTGGGTAACTTGTTGCGTTCCTGAGCTTCCTGGCCACTCGTCGAGTTAAGAGTCTATCGAGGGCTGAGTGTGGGTATGAAAATTCTGAGTAGAAGGCAAGGAGGGGTCAGGATCTGAGGTTCTACACTGAAACACGAAAGCTGACAGAGGAAGCATCCCAACCCAAATCCAGGTGTGAGTTGAGACTCACCTTGCATGCGTCAGGGGTGGATACATCGACGTAGCTTGAACCATCTGCAGGATTAATACGGTGTTAACGTCTGACAACTCTGATTCATTGGGCAGGGTGATGTGGTCTGATACATGGACATCCCAGGAGCATTTGGTTTAGGTAGTTGTATCCCTATGCTACACAGTACTTAGTAACCTCCTGGTTACTTTTCCAATGCACTAACAACAATTACAGAAATATAAAAATTTAGAAATGAACACCAATTTAGACAGGGTGGTAAAAACATCAGATGGATACGTCCAACGTTTTAGAACTGGAAGTGCCCTGGATGGTGAAAGGGGTAAGTTGTCAATTGGAAGCCATTGCTAAAATGGAGGGCGGGTAAAATCGGGCGTAATGAAATCGCCAGAATCCAGCGACGATTTCGACAGGTGTCAAGGTGTTGCAGTAAAATTCAATGCGGTCTCAGTCCGAATCCCAGGTAAGGCATGCTCTACCAGCGAAAAAAAAACAAAATTGCCCACTAAAATTCTGAATGGTGGTGAGTTATCTATCTCAAAAAGGGAGGAAGTTGCCATTGAAATGCAGTCCCAAAAAATAGCAACAGAGCCGATCTGCTAAAAACAACAGTGATTTATAGAATCCCTCCAACAGTGGCATCTACAATTTAGGAAACGCGGTCTAACTATGGGGTTCATATTATAATGAAGCAATGCAGCTAACACATGCAATAATAATTGGAGTGCTATCAATTAGAGGTAAGGTTGGAGATCCTAGTCTTTTACACAATAACACAGTAAAAATATTTTTCACTGAAATTATGTTACTTTCTTCTACCACAACAAGGAATTAAAACCCATAATGAAACGTCGTTGGCATTTAAAGGTGAAATCGTCAGTTAAAAGACATCTGTAGTTTTCCTCGCATCTATAAATGGCTACCCAACCAACGAGGAGAACCCAATTCGCCATTACATGCAATTTAGGAAGGTCCCATTTCTTTGGTAAGTAACAGAGGAAAAAGGGTCAAGTTTATTACCACACCATTTAGCCATTACCACACATTTTCTATGTAAATAACAGGGTGAAATTCAAGCAGTAACTATATAATTAACAACGCGACCATGTATATTTTTTTTCCTTATCGCCTGCCTCTATGACGTCCGCGCGCTCCATGCCGCTCCCGCTCGCCTATCGTCGAGACCTCACCGGTACCTCCCAGCCAACGCTAGGGGTACTCTACTTCCCCCTTAGACCCCAGAGCTGCAAAGGGGCCACACAATATCCAGATGGTGTGTCTAGCTCCTAGCTCGCCTCGCAAGGCCGAGCTACCACTCCTATCCAAACTGGGATGTCCCAACTCCCCACAAGTAATCAGTCAAGTCACAAATCTGGCAGTGTAACATTACACTAACAACCGATCCCCTTATTCCTCATCTTCCCTTTCTTTTATAGAGATTTTAGAACCTCCAACTTTCCCTAAATCACATTTAAATTAAGTTTTAATAAAAATATTCTAAATATTCTCCTTCGCACAAGTGTCGTCCATCCCCCTCTTTCCTCCAATAATTATTTTCTTTAAATTTCTTAATTGTCTCATTTCCCTTACCCACCTAGATTTGCTCCTAAATTTACTCCTAGGTTTTCCTAGATCCCCTTACATGTTTTAAATACTTTCCCTAAAAATGATGTTGCTAATTTAGCTCAAATTAGAAGGTTCTTTATTGCCAATTCCTTACTATGTTGACCTTGCTTTTTACCATATGTCCCCTTCCTTCCTTTATTATGTTTCCTCCATTCCTTAGTTTCCTAATTTTTATCTTTCTCTTCTTTCCCCTTTTATTAGAGCCAAAATGGCAGTTGTGCTTTTTAATCTTTTCCCCTTTTTATTAATTTAATATCTTTATATACTTCCACATGTTAAGAATTAAACCCTTCTTTACCATTTTTTTTTTAAATCCACTGATTTTTTATTAAATTCTTACTTTCTTCACCTTACCCCAATTATTTTATGAAGACTAAATTTTTTACTTAAGTGGTTTCTTTTTTGTTTAAAATTTCATTTTTATTTTTATAGGATCTTTTGTTAGGGTTAAACAAAATTTTACCCTAGAGAAGTTTTAGACTTAGGACTTAGATTCTGAACCGGGCGACAATTATTTACTGAAGTCGTTTTAAAAATTTCTTAATGTGTTAAATGTCTTAGGGCCATCTAGGTGTTCCTTCATCAACATCAATGTGACGTGCCCTTCAGGACGCACCACGTGCTCCAAGGGTGCCACTTGCCTCATTTGTTTCTTTTGCACGGCGTGCCCTTTAGGATGCACCACGTGCTCCAAGGGTGCCACTCGACTCGTTCATTTCTTTTGTGCGACGTGCCCTTCAAGATGCACTACATGCTCCAAGGGTGCCACTCACTAACTTGACTGATTGGTAGACATCAATAACCCCTGGAGTTAACACTCCGCCAGGTGAACTTGTGGGAGACTAAGGGCTCTAAGGAATAAGGCCCCTGCCTTAATGCGCGCCCCTTAGAATCATCGTGAGTGACTGTCGCAGTCTTCCCTCATGGCATCGTGGATCCTCTCAAACTAGGTAATCGTTAACCTACAGTTCGAGCCACGGTGGAAGTGCTAGTAGGTTGTGGCAGGGCTGCTGTCCACACCTCTCCCTCAACCTCTCTGGAAATCGTGTGTGGCCACTTTACTCCATATGTGAGTCTGGTTGGCAAGCTATCATCAGCTTGCATCATCAACAATCATGTCAGAAAATGTCCACATCATATCATCAATCAATGAAATATCACAGTAAATAAATCAACCCAAACAACACACTACCTGACTCAATCCAGAGTCCAAGGGGTTCCATCAATGCCTCTACATCCTCAAGGTCCAAAACCCTGCACACTCAATAAAAATGAGTCAATAGCACCTGTCTATGTCCAAGTAGTAAAACATCATGTCATCTATCATATTGCATCATGATCAAAGATAAAAGTTTTATTATCATAAAAGTCCAGATCTCTTGCAAGCGAGTGTCCTCAAAGAATAAGTTTTCTCAGTGTGCTAGAGCGGGATGTTACAAAAACTCCTCTTTGAGACTCTTATTAGACCTGATATTCTTAATGGATGTGAAGTATGGGGTTATAGTATCTCTCGTGAATAATGGAGAAAGATAGGGCGAATACAAAATAATTTTATAACCTATAATCTCAAAATTAAAGGAAATACACCCTATCCCATCCTCCTCATAGAAACAAGCCTCTCCCCCATTGAGAGCATGGCTATGACTATAAACCTAATGTATAAGAGCAATTTAAACAACATGGAAGACAAGAAGCTACGTAAAATTATTTCAAAATCAAGTCATAACCACCATCGAATCAAGCGAGGATGGCATAAAGACGCCCGATCTTGGATAAACTATTGGGGAATCATGGAAGAAACCATTTTGTAGAATAAAGATACTATTTAAAAAAACATTAAATCAAAATTTAAGGAAAAAATGTGTTGTGATAAAGAGTTAGAGGAAAAAATAAAATTAAGGTATTATAAAGATGTAATCAACCATAATCTAGAAGATCAAAATTAGCTATTTGTTTTTCCAAATGTAAAGAAAAAAATAAGCATTGCTAAGATACAAACAAATTCTCGCGAGCTCCATAGTGAAACTAGGCGTTGGTCAATTTCTAAAATGCCATGGGGTGAAAGAGTGTGTCACCTTTGTGACACTAAGAAGGTTGAAGATGAAAAGCACTTTCTCTTAGATTGTCCAACCTATACCCATATTAGATCTCATTTTCAAAATATTGATCACACTACCAACCTTCCTAACCTCTTAACTCAACAAAAGTATGGTGATCTTGGAAAGCTTCTCTTAATGCTTTTCAAGCACAGAAGCAAAATTCTAAAGAATCACAAGTAATCACTTACCCTCTTAAGGTCCGATAGACCAATTAGGTCTTAGTGGATGTTAATCATCACCATCATCATCATCATATTACACATTAATATATTATAAATTAATACATTAATGTAATAGATTATACATTAATGTAATGTATTATTAAATACATTACATTATCAATGTATCAATCAACTAATATATTACATTTATACATTAATAATTTAATATATTTATCAATCAATTAATACCTTAATTTATACATTTTTTTATTACATATTTAATTAATATTTATATATTAAATTATTATATTAATTAAATGTATTAATATATTAATGGTCATTCCCAAGGCATGTCAATCACTTTATAAAAGTGGTTGACAAATGTCGATGGGCCCCATTTTCCCCCTTTCCAAACTAGTAGATGGGCGCCATTTTTCCCTTTTCCAAACTAGTGGCCTCCACATATATCAACCACTTTTATAAAGTGGTTGTTGCTAGTGTCATATTACATTAATAATGTGTTATTAATGTATTACCTTATTACTGTATCAATACTTGAGAAGTGTATTATTTAATAATGTAATAACTTATTAATTAATTAATACATTACATTATTAATGTATTTCTTTATTAATATTTTTAATAT
>ML778184.1:1189797-1213552 GCA_009831015.1 Picea engelmannii
ATGTGTTATTAATGTATTACCTTATTACTGTATCAATACTTGAGAAGTGTATTATTTAATAATGTAATAACTTATTAATTAATTAATACATTACATTATTAATGTATTTCTTTATTAATATTTTTAATATATTAATACTTTATTAATGTATTTAATTTACTTATTGATGTATTTAATATATTATTAATATACTAATTTATTAGTGTATCTATAATTAATATGCTAATTTATTACTGTACAGCCTGAGTGGGCCTAATGGTTAAGAACATGTGTTTCCTCTTAAGAGGTCACATGTTCAAATCCAGAGGGGGGTAGGGTATGTATACCTTCGTAGACTTTACCAAATCGTTGGGCGGAGGGGGGGGGGTGTATTGTTGAATGTATTTATAGATTATTAATGTCTTAATAGTTTAACTTTATACATTAATATATTGAACTTTAGTAATGTATTTATCAATACATTTGATGTGTTAGTGTATTTAATGTATTTATTGATGTATATATTAATATTTTTTTATTTAATTTATTAATGCATTAATATATTAATTTGTTATTGGTAATGCATAATATATGGTTGTGTGATTTATGTATTAGTATTTTCACATTAAAATAATCATAATACTAAGGTATATAGATTATATGAGTCAAATAGAGTAGACTTTGGTTGACAAATAGGTGGGTGGAGGGGTTTATTTTTCAAAAAATATATTAGTTATTGTAAAATGTTAAAAAAATATTCAACTTAGAAAAACACAAGAAAAAATATTGAAAATATTTGTAATTTGTTGCATATTATTATCACATTTTGTCATCATTCTTCATTGTTACTTTTTATATTCAACATATTCTCCATATAACTTATTACTTGTACTTTTGACTCATATTCTCTATAACTCTATAATTGAATAAATTTCAAATGATCACATTTATCTTAAATTCATCTTAAATTCATCTTAACTCACGATCTTGGGGGTCAAACATTTTTTTAAATTGGAAAACTTAAAAGGTTAAAAGTTTGCACCTCTACAAATTTGATTTCAATACTTAATAGATCTAAATTGAAAATTAATCTAAAATATTATATACTCAATTACTTTGAATAAATAAGTTAAGATTTTATAATGACTTGGTAGTGATGATATAATGAAAGGGGGTCAAGTTCCCCCATTGTTCAGATAAATGACGCTAATATTCTTGCTGCTGAGACCCAATATTTTTTTGTGCCCTCTACGGCTAGGTCTCACTAGCCGCATCCCTGGCCTTGGTGGCGATGAAGGATTCATGCCCAACTATGGAGGCGGAGGATTCGTGCCCAGCGCGTGTTTCCATTGCATCATGTGTATGCGCAAATTTTATTCGGTGGCTTCAGATGTTCTGTGGCTATGTTTTGAGGCCGAGGCGATGTTTTGAGGGGTCGTCTATTTTGGAACCTTCTCCGAGTGCGGATGTAAGATCCTTACAGGGCGAGCCACCAAGGGTGGTTCGAGTGACAGAGGGAGGCGACGACCGAGGATTCGAGCTCTGTGTTTTCGGTTTGTTAATGCGTCGTGTGCACGCGTGAACCATTTGTAGTGGCGACGACTACTCTATGGCTGT
Source organism: Picea engelmannii (assembly GCA_009831015.1). NCBI lineage: Eukaryota > Viridiplantae > Streptophyta > Pinopsida > Pinales > Pinaceae > Picea > Picea engelmannii. The sequence continues at coordinate 1,191,394 of ML778184.1, forward strand.
AGGGGATGCTCAGGGCTGAGTTTCAGTAGAACGATGGTTTCAGCGATTTCAGGTTCCTTTATCTTGCACTTATTCTTCGGACATTGGTCTGTAATGGCGACCAGTGATACCTGAGACCTGCAGAGCAATTAATAGCAGTTATAAAATAAAAATTGAAATTCAAGAAAGTACGCAAGGGGAATACCAAGACTCTAGTAAAATACCTCTTCTTCCTTTTCTCCCTTGTCTTGGAATTATATGATCGTATCATGTCACGATGATGTTCGCAATAACCGCTACCCTCCACCCGGGGCTTTCTACACCATGACCTTGAAATTAGCATTAGTCTCAAACATTAAATGTTTGGGGAAGTATAGAGCATAGCCCATAGTTCATAATTCATAATAGAAATATCATCCTTATGTTGGAAACATGCCAACGAATTTCCTCATGCACATGCACTTACATGCATGTAGTTATGTTAATTGACGCAAACGCGCCAACCAGGACACGTCTTCTCCACTAGGACCTTCTTTTCCCTTAGGCCCGAAGAACTGAAACGCTCTTCAAATCCCCTATCGGGATTTTTCTCTACCCACAGAACTATCCTTATGACTCCCCTGTGTTATATCGGGAAGTCGCACCTCGCGGGATCGCGAGTCCTGCACTCGTGGAAATCGGATATTACAAAACCCCGAACCCCAATAGAGTGTCCACGTCACACCTTCCTCGTCTCCTGTCGGGAATTTCCCTATCAGGAAATCGGCATATGCGATGCCACGGTTCACGGGTACTACGAATCTCCGAACCCCGAACCCCGATGCCACCTATCCTCTGTCCACGACAAAAACCTGGGGCCCACGCTCCCGTAATGATCGGGAAATCGCGTTTCGGGAATTCGCGATTCCTGATGCACTGTGTCATGGACCTTTCCAAATCCCTAAACCCGAATTGCGATGCCACTTGTCATCACCTTAGGGCGAGACCTAATCCTCCGACACTTGTACTCCACTAAGCGCTATCGGGAAATTGTGGATCACAATTTCACCCTACGCAATGCACTTGACTCCGAAAATCCTGAAATGTCGAATCCTGACTCCTCGAGATCTCTTGCCATGTGTTCCTCCGATCAACGGCTTCGACCACGTCGGGAAATCGTCGGTCGTGATTTTGGTTTGCAAGGTTTTTTCCACTCCAGCAAACCTCGATGCCTCCAAACACCGACTTTCTCAAATATCTTGCCACGTGTCCTTGATGATGAATAGTTCAAAGCGCTCGTCGGGAAATCGCAGATCGCGATTTAAATATGCGAGATTTGTACGTCCTCGGAAACCCCGATATCCTGATGAATGGAACCCTGATGCTCCTAATGTTTGACACGTGTCCACTGGAGATCAACGGCTGAGATCCTTTCGGGAAATCGCGGATCGCGATTTCATTCTTCCCGAGTTTCAGGACCACAGAAACCCCGATATCCCGATGCGAAAATTCCCGATGACTCCTCCTCTGCTCACTGGGGCTTAAAGCCTGCGCAACTCCGCACGATCTGACGGCTGGCGGAATTTCGCTAGTTCCCTCGGAGAATCCTGACCGTCGATTCCTCCCTCTCGAGGATCTCCTGAGAATGGCTAAGTATTCCTTCTCAGCACTTGTTTTCTGACATCTGCACTCGCATCTCCTCCTCGAACCTTCCTCGGCCCGAAATTTCTACATTCCCTTTCAATGATATTTCAAAGGTTCTATCCCTCTTCAGCTTATTCACTCTGACTTTCTCAGAGACTTTGCGCACACTTCTCATTCTCGACCTTCAACAACTCTCAAAGTGTTGAGTCTCTCAGACTTTGTGTACCTCCAACAACAGTAGTCTCTATCTTCTTTTGCTCAGCTTAACAACTGAGACCTCTGACTATGCCTGTGCGCTCTTCACACGACTTCCACAACAATCTTATAACTTCTGGGTGAACGAGAATAAGTGTTTAACTTCTGAGCCTTCATCAATGCACTCTATGCGGATGAATTTGACTGCACTCTATGCAGGAATCTCCTGACTCAGACAGAGAAAAAATTGAAACTAATTCTCTTCTCTCAGACTTTAGTTTAAACCCTGAAATCACATGCACAACATATTCAAAGAAAATGCATAACCAGAAACAAACATTCATAAGCACATGGACAATACACACAGAGAAACAACACCAGACGTGAGTTTGAATCAGAATTTCATTCTATTAATTCAACACTGTACATGGGTGTTCTTCACAAATTTCTCTGCTTGCTCCTCTCTTCTGAATGCTTCTGAATAATCTGAATCATGAATAATGTACAAAGGAGGGTGTCTATATCCGTTTTCCCTCTCGAACTCTAAACTGTCTAATCTAGACTTAAACATCTATCTACCTGCATTAACTAGATTAAATGCCTCCTATCTATTCCAGACAAGAGCGTATGGCTCGAGGTTTGATACAATACAYGAAAGGTGCTCTTTCATAAATGGTGCATTTACACATTGGCACATTCTTTTGTTTGAAAATTCAAAAAGTTTTGGTTGGTCTTGTCCAGCTGTTGTTGTCTTCCATGATGGCTCGCTTGTCATGGGCGATGCTCCTGCATCATAATCCTCGGCTTTGAAAATATTCATGGGCTCCTGTCCATGAGCTCCTGCACGGTCTGTCCATGATTTTGGATAACTTCTTCTGTCTCCCAGCTGGCATCTTGCACTGGATGATTTTTCCATTTCACCAGATACTCAAAGTATTGCTTCCGTCTGGTTCTTTTGTTGACTCTCTTGTCAAGTATGTGCTCCATCTGTGGCCTTTCTGCAATTGGCATCTGCTTCTGCCACTGGATCTCTGGATGCTCATCATTTCCAGTTCCTGCTTCCTCAGCCTTATATGAATATAAGTCTGAAACATTGAATGTCAGAGATATTCCGATGTCATCCGGCAATTCAATCTCATAAGCATTTTCTCCCAATTTCCTCAGGACTCTGCATGGCCCAATTTTCTTCATTTTCAGTTTGTTGTATGTTCCACTTGGGAACCTTTCTCTCCACAGATGTGCCAAAACTAGATCACCAACTTCGAATTGAAGTTGTCTCTGATGTTGATATGCTCTGCGCTTATATTCCTGGTTCGACTCCAGCAATCGCTGCTTCACTCTGTTGTGAAGTTCTTCCATCGCTTCTATGAATTCTTCAGAGCTTTCACTCTTTGTGATTATTTGTTCTAAGTCCCTCAGTTCAGACACTCCTCTCGGATGCCTTCCATATATAATTTCAAATGGACTTTTGCCTGTACTTCTATTCACATAATCATTGTATGCAAACTCTGCATGTGGCAACACGTTGTCCCAGCTGCTGTGGTGCTCTGTCACTAGGCTTCTGAGTAAATCTCCAAGACTTATATTGACCACTTTTGTCTGCCCATCTATCTGTGGATGATAGGAAGAACTAAACATCAAGTTAGTTCCCATCTTTTGCCAGAGTGTTCTCCAAAAATGTCCAATGAATTTTGTATCCCTGTCTAATACAATGCTTCTGGGTAAATCATGAAGTCTAACAATCTCCTTAAAGAATAAATTCACGATATGAGTTGCATCACTGGTCTTATGGCACAGAATGAAATGTGCCATCTTTGAGAACTTGTCAACCACCACAAAGATTGAATCATGTCCTCTTTTCGTCCTCGACAATCCCAATATGAAATCCATGCTGATTTCATCCCACGGCCTCTCTGGTATGGGTAAGGATTGATAAAATCCCGTATTCTGCTTTCTGCCCTTTGAATGTTGACAAATTTTTCACCTGTCAACAAAATTCTTGACATCTGTTCGCATCTTCGGCCAGAAATAGGCTTCAGTCAGCTTTACAAATGTCTTATCGTGGCCAAAATGTCCTGCTAATCTGCCACTATGCTTTTATTTTAGTAGATTCTCCCTCATGGAGCAATATGGGATGCATAACTGATTGCCTCTGAATAACAGTCCATTTTGGATCATATAATCCATCCATGGGATTTTGTCTCTGAGAACTAGATTCTCAGTTGCCTCGTATGCCTTTGCAAAATCTGCATCACCTGCATACATGTCCTTTAGATTTTCAAAACCCAAGGTCTTGACTCGAAACTCCTGCAGCAACAAACACTTCCTGCTCAAATCATCAACCACTTTGTTAGTAGTCCCTGAAATGTGTTTAATGACAAATGTAAAATTCTGCATATACTCTACCCATCTGGCATGTTTCTGATTCATCTTATCCTGCTGAGTCACAAACTGTAATGCATGATTATCACTATACATAACAAATTCTTTTGGCATCAAATAATGCCTCCACTTCTTCAACGCCTGTATGATAGCATAAAATTCTTTATCATACATTGAATACTTCACCTTGGCTTCATCCAGTTTCTCTCTAAAATATGCAATTGGTCTATCCTCCTCGCTCAAGACCGCTCCTATGGCAAAGCCATTTGCATCACATTTCACCTGGAAAATTTTTGCAAAATCCGGCAATACCAAAACCGGTTGTTCGGTGATCTTTCGCTTCAACAGATTGAAGCTCTTTTCTGCCTCTTCAGTCCAATGAAAAGACTTATGTCTCTTCTTGACTGTTTCCATCATTGCTGCGCTAATTCCACTGAAGTTCCTAATGAATTTCCTGTAGAAACTTGCCAATCCGTGGAAACTTCTCACCTCGAAAACATTTCTTGGGGATGGCCAATTCTTAATCACCTCTACTTTACTTGGATCCATCTTTAATTCATTTGTTGATATGACAAAACCCCAAGTAAATGAGTTCTCTCTTCATGAATGAAGACTTCCTCACATTGATTAATAGCTTCTCTTGCTGTAGCTTCCTCATTACTGCAGCTAAATGCTTTAAATGTTCTTCTTTTGACTTGCTGAAAATCAAGATGTAATCCAAATAAACAATGACAAACTTACCAATAAACTCTTTCAACACTTCATTCATCAGCCTCATGAATGTACTTGGTGCATTTGTCAAGCCAAACGGCATGACTAGCCATTCATACAACCCTTCGTTAGTCTTGAAGGCTATCTTCCATTCATCGCCTTCCCTTATGCGAATTTGATGGTATCCGCTTTTCAAATCAACCTTTGAAAAAAATTTGGCTCCACTTAAACAGTCCATCAGGTCATCCATTCGGGGCAATGGAAACCTGTACCTAATGGTTATCTTGTTAATGGTTCTRKAATCAGTGCACATTCTCCAACCTCCATCTTTCTTTGGACTCAGTACCATTGGAACGACACACGGACTAAGACTTTTCCTGACCAGTCCTTTATCCAATAGTTCATGTACCYGCCTCTTGACCTCTTCGTTCTCCTGCGATGTCAACCTGTACGCTTCTTTGTTTGGAAAACCTGTTCCTGGTATGAGGTCTATATGATGGCTTATGCTCCTCATCAGCGGCAACGAATGAGGTAATTCGTCCACCACTATATCAKCGAACTCTTCCAACAATTCCTAAATTTCCTTTGGCAGATCGTCCACCCTTGTGCTGGTCAAAACAACTTTCGGTTTCCTGACCACAAAGAATTGTGGATCTTCCTTCTTCTTTACTTCTGCCAGAAGTTCCTTCCCACTCATGAGAAGTATAGTATTTCTCGGCTCTGGTTTTATTTCTTTATCCTTAATTGGATTTAACGTATGTGCTCTTCCATTCTTATCCAAAGTGTACGTATTCATCTTCCCATCATGAATTACGTTTATGTCATATTGCCATGGTCTGCCTAGCAATACATGACATACATCCATAGGAATAACATCGCATAAAATTCTATCATTGTATCTTCCTATCTTGATGTCAACTAAGCACTATTTAGTGACATTTACCTGATGTCCCTTCTACAGCCATGAAACTTTGTATGGCCTCGGGTGATCTGTTGTCTCCAGCTCTAGTTTCTCCACCATCTCGGTCGAAACAAGATTGTTTGTGCTTCTGCTGTCCACAATGACCTAGCATTTCTTGTCTTTGGTCTTGCATGTGGTTGTAAAAATCCTGTTTCTTTGAACTGCGTCCTCCACCTCCTTCTCAGGTGTTAAGAGAACCTTACGCATCATTAATGACCTTCCGTCTTCTGCATCTTCTTCCTCAGCATCTCACCTCTGTGCTTGGGCGATGTGAGCTTCTCCTTTATCTGTCTTCCTATCTGGACAGTCAACTACCTTATGTCCATTTTTCCCACATGTGTAACATGTGATGATTCCTCTGCCTCTTCCTCTACCTCTGGTACGAGGAAATGTGTTTGCGTCAGTGTATCCTTCGCCTCGTTTTGTCTGCTGCCTTCGTTGTTCAGCGTGTTGGCCTCGCTGTGAACTTCCACCTCTTTCTGGTCTCGTCCGAGGCTTCTTCCAATCATCTTTGGACTTTTGGAACCTATCTTGAGCAACGGACTTACCTTTTGGTTGGCTCCTACCTCGGCCTCGCTGTCCTTGCTTACGGCTTAGATTTTCCTCATCTTTTAACGCCATATGATACACATCCTCTACTATTCGAATGGTTTCCATACTCATCTCATCCTGGATATTGTATCTTAAGCCATTCATATACCTGGCAACTTTTTCATCATCGCTCTCCTGATGACCTGCTCTGATATTGAGCTTGTAAAATTCCTCGGTGTACTCCTTCACCGTCATCAACTTTTGTCTCAGGTTCTGCATCCTCTTGAATAGTGTGATTTGATAATCCCTTGGGATGAACTTTACTTTCATCTTCACAACCATTCGATCGCAACTTTTAATCTTTTGCTTACCTTTGCAGCATCTATCTGCTTGAAGCTTGTCCCACCATAATGCTGCGTGTCCCTTCAATTTGGTGACAGCATGTCTGACCTTTTTATCCTCTTCAATATCCTCATAATCAAAGTAGGTGTCAAGAGCTCTAATCCAATCCAACAGCTCTTTTGCATCCATATTTCCTTCATAAGTCGGAATGTCCATTTTTGTCTTTGAACTCATCCGGGCTATGGCTTTCATTAATCGCTCATTTGTTGCATCTTCCGCTCGGATTTCTCCTGCTCCCTGTCCAGCTTCACTTTCATCCTCGGATTCACTGGTATCTCCTGCATCAGCTTTGCGCCTTTTCTTTACTCCCATATCCACAATCATAGAGCGTAATTCCTGCAATTGTCTTTCTACTTCCAGATTCTGCACTGGCCTACCTCTTTCTCTGGACGATTCCCTTTCCCCCTCTGGATTGGGTGATTGTCTTTCTCTCCTCCTTGGCGGCATAGTGAATTTTCTCTTATACCTTGTTACAGAAAACAGAGATATTTTATCGCTCTGATACCACCTGACGCAAACGCGCCAACCAGGACACGTCTGCTCCACCAGGACCTTATTTTCCCTTAGGCCCGAAGAACTGAAACACTCTTCAAATCCCCTATTGGGATTTTTCTCTACCCACAGAACTATCCTTATGACTCCCCTGTGTTATATCGGGAAGTCGGACCTCGTGGGATCGCGAGTCCTGCACTCGTGGAAATCGGATATTACAAAACTACGAACCCCGATAGAGTGTCCACGTCGCACCTTCCTCCTCTCCTGTCGGGAATTTCCCTATCGGGAAATCGGCATATGCAATGCCACGGTTCACGGGTACTACAAATCTCCGAACCCTGAACCCCGATGCCACCTATCCTCTGTCCATGGCAAAGACCTGGGGCCCACGCTCCCGTAATGATCGGGAAATCGCGTTTCGGCAATTCGCGATTCCTGATGCACTGTGTCACGGACCTTTCCAAATCCCGAACCCCGAATTGCGATGCCACTTGTCGTCACCTCAGGGAGAGTCCTAATCCTCCGAAACTTGTCCTCCACTTAGCACTATCGGGAAATCGCGGATCACGATTTCACCCTACGCAATTCACTTGACTCCGGAAATCCCGAAATGTCAAATCTCGACTCCTCGAGATCTCTCACCGCGTGTTCCTCTGATCAACGGCTCCAACCACGTCGGGAAATCGTCGGTCATGATTTCAGTTTGTAAGGTTTTTTCCACTCTGGAAAACCCCGATGCCTCCAAACACCGACTTGCTCAGATCTCCTGCCACGTGTCCTCGACGATGAATGGTTCAAAGCGCTCATCAGGAAATCACGGATCACGATTTCAATATGCCAGATTTCTACATCCTCGGAAACCCTGATATCCCGATGAACGGAACCCCGACGCTCCTGATGTTTGACACGTGTCCACCGGAGATCAATGGCTGAGATCCTTTCGAGAAATCGCGGATCATGATTTTGTTCTACCCGAGTTTCAAGACCACGAAAACCCCGATATCCCGATGAGAAAATTCTCGATGACTCCTCCTCTGCTCACTGGGGCTTAAACCTTGCGCAACTCCACACGATCTGACGGCTGGCGAAATTTCTCTAGTTCCCTCGGAGAATCCTGACTATCGATTCCTCCCTCTCGAGGATCTCCTGAGAACAGCTAAGTATTCCTTCTCAGCACTTGTTTTCTGACATCTGCACTCGCAGCTCCTGCTCGAACCTTCCTCAGCCTGAACTTTCTACGTTCCCTTTCAATGATATTTCAAAGGTTCTATCCCTCTTGAGCTTATTCACTCTGACTTTCTCAGAGACTTTGCGCACACTTCTCGTTCTCGACCTTCAACAACTCTCAAAGTGTTGAGTCTCTCAGACTCTGTGTACCTCTAGCAACAGTAGTCTCTATCTTCTTTTGCTCAGCTTAACAACTGAGATCTCTGACTCTGCCTGTGTGCTCTTCACATAGCTTCCACAACAATCTTATAACTTTTGGGTGAATGAGAATAAGTGTTTAACTTCTGAGCCTTCATCAACACACTCTATGCAGATGAATTTGACTGCACTCTATGCAGGAATCTCTTGACTCAGACAGAGAAACAATTGAAACTAATTCTCTTCTCTCAGACTTCAATTTAAACCCTGAAATCACATGCACAGCATATTCAAAGCAAATGCATAACCAGAAACAAACATTCATAAGAACATGAACAATACACATAGAGAAACAACACCAGATGTGAGTTTGAATCAAAATTTCATTCTATTAATTCAACACTGTACATGGGTGTTCTTCACAAATTTCTCTGCTTGCTCCTCTCTTCTGAATGCTTCTGAATAATCTGAATCATGAATAATGTACAAAGGAGGGTGTCTATGTCCATTTTCCCTCTCGAACTCTAAACTGTCTAATATAGACTTAAACATATATATACCTGCATTAACTAGATTAAATGCCTCCTATCTATTCCAGACAAGAGTGTATGGCTCGAGGTTTGATACAATACACAAAAGGCGCTCTTTCATAAATGGTGCATTTATACATTGGCGCATTCTTTTGTTTGAAAATTCAAAAAGTTTCAGCTGGTCTTGTCCAGCTGTTGTTGTCTTCCATGCTGGCTCACTTGTCATGGGCGATGCTCCTGCATCATTAATGTACATGCATGAAATCTTTTTATGAACTACTCGTGTAACTATGTGATCTATTCATGATCAGTTTGTATAACTGAGTGATATATGTTATATATCTGAGAATACCCATAGAGGTGGAGTACAATGTGAATGCAAACGTGTGCAAGGAGCAGATAGCAGAGTGTGTGAGGAGAGGATGATTGTATGCCTATGAAGGCTATTGTAATTCTCCCTTGAATAGTAAGAATACCGATAATAATTTCCCATGGTTTTTTCCCTCATCTAGTTTCCACATAAATCAATGTGTCAAGTGTATGATTGATTTCCTTGGTTTAATGTGTGTTTGAAATTGTTTATTTTATGCTATGTTATATACTATGTTTTTCTTTCGTCGCCTAACAAGTGGTATTATACCTTAGAGTTTAAAGAGCAGAGAGTGAAGGAGAAGAGAATCTGGTCGCTGGATCGAAGAGCTGACCTAAATCAAGCCGAGTGAAGTGGATGGGTTTTATTACCCCGTCGTAGTTTTTCCCTGTAGCAGAGTGCGATGGTCGCAAACACTACATAGTACACAGTGCGACATCGTCGCAGGAACTACATCGTCACAGGCAGTGCATTACACATAGTGTGACATCGTCGTGGGCACTCTATAGTGAAAAGTGTGACATCATTGCAGGCCACAGTTTGACAAGGTACGATGATTTCTGAATAGTCACAAGCTACCCTCATTAAAGGTGTGACAATCTTGAAGTATAAGGTTATTTTTGTTCAAGGCTCAGTTTTATAAGTAATGGTTTTTTGGAGTTTTTCTGCTAGTGGAGAAAGTGCAGAGTTCCAAGTTTGAGGTGGAAAATTTTAGTGGTAATAATAGATGTGTGCTATGGAAGCTCAAGATGTGATATTTCTTTTGCAACAAGGATTTAAAAAGGGATTGGATGGAAATTCAAAGAAACGGAAAAGCATGAAAAATGAGGATTGGGAGTATCTAGATGCAAGAGCCCTCAGTACTATTCATTTGTTTCTGGCAAATGAGGTGTTTTTTAACATCGCTGAAGAGAAGAAACGAACAAGTTTATGGACCAAAAAGGGGAGTCTATATATGACAAAGAAATTGTCAAACATAATCTTCTTGAGGAGGCAGTTGTACATGTTGCAGATGAAAGAAGGTATGAAAATTGTTGATCACTTGAATTTTTTCAATAGTTTGATTTGTCAATTAACTAATACGAAAGTAAAGTTCGAAGATGAGGACAAGGCAGTTACGCTACTATGTTTGTTGCATGAGTCTTGGGACCATCTCGTCCCAACTATGTGGTTTAACACAACATATTCCATTGATTATGACACTGTTGTGGGAGCTTTGTTGTCTGAGGAGATAAAGAAAACATCCAGTAAAGAAACTTCAAAAGTAGAAGCAATGGTGGTCAGAGGTCGATCTACAGAAAGAGGGAAAAGTCAGAGGGGTACGTCAAGGTATAAGTCAAGAGGAAAGATGAGTAAGAAGAAATGTTGGCTATGTGGAAAATCTAGGCATCCCAAGAAGGATTTCTAGAAAAAATAGAATGTAGCCAAGGAGGAATCCACAAAAGAATCAAACGAATCTAATGTAGCTGAAACAATTTCAAGTTCCAGTTCAGGTATGGTTGATGAGGTATTCTCTACTTGTGATGTTTCACATCAACATCAATATTGGTTGTTAGATTCTAGTGCATCCAGCCACATGTGTCCTCATAGAAATTGGTTCTCAACTTACCAATCTATTGATGATGGTGTTGTTTTTATGGGAAATTATTTTTCTTGTAAAATTGTTTGAGTTGGTATCATTTGGATTAAAATGCATGATGGTTTTGTAAGAACATTAACAGATGTAAGACATGTAACAAAACTTAGAAAGAACTTTATATCTTTGTGAGTTATATATTCTACTGGTTACAAGGGTACAACTCAAGGTGGAGTATTGAAGGCGTCCAAATGAATTTTATTAGTCATTAAGAATAATGATCTAGGTGGATATCGGTGGCCACCCACCTTTTCCAAATGGATCAATTCTGGCAATTTTGGCAATTTACTATTTTTAGCAGGTTTTAACTTTTGGGGCCATTTTGAGGGTCCAAATGAAGGTTTTTTCGAGATCGAGGTTCTCAATATTATTAAAATGCATGATTGAGCCCCCAAAATGAATCTCCTTTACGATACCTTTCCAACGAGCTATCACCCGCCTAAAATGGAGATCGTGTGCAAACGTTACGACCCCAGGAAGTTGATATACTCACTTACCCAAACGGGGCCCACATGACTTTTGGCACTTCATCTCCTAGGGCTAGGTTTCTGGATGTCTATGGTTTTGGGCATTCCTTCTTATTGTAAAAATGCCTTTAGAGCCTCATTGTAATCATCTTCTTGCGAATGCGAGTAGCTATCACATCTCTTCTAAGAGATAAGCTTCCACCATTCTAGCAAGTCTTTCACTCTGTATTTTACAGTCTCTCTACATTTCTTTCATTAATAGAAATCATGTATTACTGTATATCTATGTTTATGGTTGTATCTATGATACATTTCTATTATATTATTGAATATCTTTGATATATTTGTGCATCTCTTTATTATATCTCCGCTCTCATTTCGTGCCGAAAATAATCTGGATCAGTGGTATCAGAGTAGGCTGTTCTTGATCGTTTTTTCAGTGCATGTCCCCAACGAGGTCCGAGTACAGCAAGTTGGGTCTCAAGCTTGTCTCTCTTGAGGAAAATTGCTCTCGCACACCCAAGAAACCCTCAATGGTGGAAGAAAATAAAATCGATGGAGCAGGCGATCCTATCAATCTGTTGCTTGAGCAAGCTCTCACACGATAGAGGGATGAAATTATGGAGAATTTTTCCCACATCCTTGAATGTCTGTCGATAGCATCAGGCACATCTTCATAAAGTGGCCACTTTGGAGGCACCTTTCCTTTCAAGGTAGAATTTAATTTTGATATTCATGTATTTGAAGGACAGATAGATGCAGAAGCCCTAAAAAAATGGTTAACTCTGCTAAAAGGTTATTTCTCTGTTCACAATTTTTCCGACAAAGATCACCTTTGCACTCCTTAAAGCTCTCCCTCGTGTCAAACATTTGTGGGAAACTTACTGGGAGAAAAGTTCCACAGAGGAGTCTGGAATATATGGGGCCGATCCCACTTGGGATTTTTTTATGGATGCGGTAAAGGAACATTATTACCCTGTTGGCAACTACGAAGACCAGTACATGAGATGGACCACATTGCAGCAAGAGAGGGGCCAAGAAGTTCTGGAGTTCACCAATACCTTCCATAACTTGCACACCAAGTTGGGTATCAAAGACTCTGAGCGACATTTGGTTCTGAAATACCGTGGGGATCTACATAGATACATCCATATTGAAATGGATTTTTTGGACATCTCATCACTCAGTGTTGCTTATCGATATGTTTTTAAAATTGAGAAGAAATTTAAGAACTAGAAAAAATGGGAATTCGGGTCTACAAATCCACAAGAACCAAAGTATGACAAAGACGGCCCTAACAAACAGTCTCCCGAAAACCAGTCTAAGACACAAGAAAAGAAGGGTCACAGGAAGACAAAGAAGGACACTAGAAAATGGTGTGATTTCCACAAAATCCCCTGGAACAACACCGATGAATGTCATTCAAAACAATAATTGGTGGTTGATATCAAAGAAAAGGAGCCGAACCCTGATTCAGAATCTAATTCTAAAAATAATGGTAAAGGACAGATCATTGATGCAGACCCCACTGTTATTGTCGCGACCGCAACAATTCAAACAGAAGAACCAACAGATCCTGAAGAGGGGGAGCGCCTTTTTCATTCACAGATGTGGGTGAAGGGGACCCCGCTGCATTTTATTGTTTATAGTGGAAGCCAGAAGAACCTCATCTTAGCAGAGGTCGTCAAACAATTGGGATTGTCGACAACACCACACCTGCAGCCATACAACATTGGGTGGCTTCGCCAAGGATAAGATCTTCGTGTCAGACAACAATGTCGATTGTCATATGACATCCAGCCTTTCTAGGACGAGGTATTATGTGATGTTTCCCCACTGGATGTCTGTGATGTTCTCTTGGGCCAGCCATATATGTGGAAGCGCCATGTTATTTATGAGTCTCGACCCCGTAGTGTCATTGTTACTTTGGGGGGTCATCTCTACAGAATACCGGAGGTAGTTCCAACTATTGTTTCACCTAAAAAGTGTCACAAGGTAGTATCTCATACTGTGAAATTCAGCTTCTTCACAATCTGTTCAAAATGAACAAAAGGACATTGCAACCACTACAGTCTCTCCCCTTGCACCTTCTATCCAATAGAAGCAGGTCAACAAGGTTGCATCAAAGCACAAAGATTCTTTCTGCACACCTTCCTCTCATGTAGCTCGACTTTTTGAACAACCTCAACTTCAACAGGTTCATGACAGACTTCCACAAACTAAGCAGCGCGATGTCTCCAACAATACAAGCAGCTCACCCAGATGCAGATCCAGCAAACTCTTTTCCCTCTCCCCCGAGAACTCAACGCAATGGATACCATTTATTCCTAAGGAGGTAGGATTGATCTAGTTGGATATCGGTGGCCACCCACCTTTTCCAAATAGCTCAAAACAATTTTCTAGCAATTTTGGCAATTTACTATTTTTAGCAGGTTTTAACTTCTAGGGCCATTTTGAGGGTCCAAATGAAGGTTTTTCGAGATCGAGGTTTTCAATGATAGCCAAAGGCATAATTGAGCCCCCAAAATTAAACTCCTCAATGATACCTTTCCAATGAAGTATCATAAGCCTAAAACAAAGATCATATGCAAAAGTTACGACCCCAAGAAGTTGATGTACTCACTTACCCAAACGGGGCCCACATGACTTTTTTCGCTTCATCTCCTAGGGATAGGTTTTTGGATGTCTAGGGTTTTTTGCATTCCTTATTATTGTAAAAATTCCTTCAAAGCCTCATTTTAATCATCTTCTTGTGAATGAGAGTAGCCATCACATCTCTTTTGAGAGATAAGTTGTCACCATTCTAGCGAGTCTTTCACTCTGTATTTTACAGTCTCTGTACATTTCTTCCATTAATAGAAATCATGTATTATTGTATATCTGTGTTTATATTTGTATCTCTGATACATTTATGTTATATTATTGAATATCTGTGATATATCTGTGCATCTATTTATTATATCTCCGCTATCATTTCATGCCGAAAATAACCTGGATCAGAAAAGAGGACCGAGAACCTTTATCAACTTGAAGGAAGGACAAATCTAAATCAAGTAGTGGTAGCATCTGAATATGAAAGTGACTCTATTTTTTTATGGCATCAACGTTTGGTTCATATGAGAAAGAAAGGGCTTAAGGTACTGGTTGATCATAAATCACTTCCAAGTTTGAAGTTTCTGAATTTGAATTTCTACAAGTATTGTGTTTTTGGAAAATAGCGTAGACAAAATTTTAAAGCATGAAGGCATATAAGAAAAGGTATTCTTGATTAAATTCATCTAGATATTTGGGGACCATCCCCTACAGTGTCTCTTGGAGGATCATCATTTTTTGTGACATTTATAGATGATTACTCTAGGAAGGTTTGGGTCTATTTACTTAAAAGAAAAGATGATGTATTTAATACTGTTAAGAAATTTAGAGGTTTGGTTGAAAAGAGAACTGATAGTTCAATCAAGTGTTTATGGATAGATAATGGAGGTGAGTTCACATCTATGGAATTTGATAACTATTGCAAGGAATTTGGGATTGAAAGACATAAGACCATGGTTTATACTCCTTGGCAGAATGTTGTTTCTAAACACATGAATATGACTCTTCTAGAGAGAGCAAGGAGCATGCTCAGTTATGCCAAGATGTAGCAGGAATTATGGGCAGAAGCAGTTATTACAACATGCTATCTGATAAATCGGTCACCATAAATTGCAATAAACTGTGAGATTCTCGAAGAGGTATGGACAGGTCATTCATGTGATGTTTCAAATATGATAAAATTTGGTTGTGATGCTTATGCTCTTATTTCTAAAGATCACCATGCTAAGTTAGACCCTAGATCAAAGAAATATGTATTTGTTGGTTATGGCGATGGAGTTAAGGGGTACAGACTGTGGGATCCTACTTCCCGCAAACTCATCATAAGAAGATATGTAGTATTTGATGAATCTTCACTCTTAAAATCAGAATTGGTAGATGTTGAAGTGAGACAAGAAGATGTACCACAAGTTCAACAAATTCAGTTTGAAACTCAACCATCTTCATAAAGGAAGGAGCATGAAGAAGTTCCATAAGAAGAATATGAATATGTAGATGCATAAAATATCCATGAAACTAAGAATATGACTCAACCATCTCTAAAGAGATCTTTGTGGGTTAGTTGTCCTCCTACAAGGTATTATGATTATGTTTCATCTGAGGCTTTGATTTCTATTGATGGAGAACTTAGTTGTTTTCAGGAATAAATTAAGGTCTCTGAAAGTGCTCAATGAAAGAAAATTATGAAAGAAGAAATGGATTCCTTATAAAGGAATAAAACATGGGACCTGGTGGAACTTCCAAAGGACAGGAAGGTTGTCGGTTGCAAGTGGGTCTACAAACTGAAAAGGGGTGTTGATGATAGATTTGTAAGGTATAAAGTAAGACTGGTACAAAAAGGGTATTCCTAAAAGGAAGGTATTGATTTTCATGTGATCGTTTCACCAGTTGTGAATCTTGTTTCAGTTCATGTTATGTTAGCACTAGTTTCTTTACTTTATCTTGAGTTAGTGAAGCTAGATGTTGAAACAACATTTCTACACAGAGATTTAGATGAGGATATATATATGGAAAAACCAGAAGGGTTTGTTTAGGATCACAATAAGAAATTTATTTGCAAACTCAAGAAGTCATTGTATGGCCTAATACAGTCTCCCAGGAAATGGTACAAGAAGTTTGATTCCTTCATGGTGACCCTAAATTTTACGAGTGAATATGATCATTGTGTTTACCTTAAAAAGTTGGAAAATGGCATGTTCATTATTTTGGTGTTATATGTTGACGAAATGCTTGTGGCAAGAAAGAGCATGGTGGAAATCAACAAGTTAAAGCCTCAGTTGGCTAGCGCATTTGATATCAAGTATCTAGGAGAAGAAAAGAAAATATTAAGCATGGAGATACACAGAGACAGGAAAAATGGTAAGTTGTGGTTATCGCAACAGAAGTATGTGGAGAAAATACTTATGAGATTTGATATGAACAATGTGAAACCGTACAGATCCCTTTGGCTTCCCATTTCAATATTTCTTCAGGTTTATGTCATGGTAATGAAGAAGAAAAGGATTATATGTCTCTTGTACCATATGCTAATGCAGTGGGAAGTTTGATGTATGTGATGGTGAGTACTAGAAAGATATTTCACATGTATTTGGAGTTGTGAGTCGATACATGGAAAATATAGGAAAATCACATTGGAAAGAAGTGAAATGGGTGCTTTGATATCTTATAGGCACAAGCAATTATTTTATCACCTATGATGGTTACATAGATCCAGTTTGCAATTATGTAGATTCAGATTTTGCAGGTGCCTTGGAGAAAAGGAGATCCACTTCAGGATATGTCTTTACTCTTGCAGGAGGAACTTTTAATTGGATGTCAAATATTTAAAACATAATCATTTTATCCACTACAAAGGTAGAGTATATGGCTGCTTCACATGCATGTGAGGCAATTTGGTTACGGGTTTTATTGGGTCAGTTTGGAAGGATGTAGGACAAGATGAAAGTATTTTGTGATAGCTAAAGTGATATTCATTTGGCTATAAATCCATCTTATCACAATAAGACGAAGCATATTTCTATTAAGTACCATTTTGTAAGATAGGTTATTGATGAAGGTAGAGTGTCTTTGGAAAAGTTCCACACAAAAGTGAATTCTGCAGACATGATTACGAAACCAATTTTGTTAGAGAAGATACGGTGGTGTTTGTATTATATTGGCTTGCAAAAAAGGTGATGAATTAATTAAGAGCATGATATATCAGGTAAATTGTTATCAAGGGGGAGATTGTTGGAAACATGCCAACAAATTTTGTCATGCGTTCAAATGCACATGCATACAACTATGTTAATGTGCATGCATGCATTCTAATTATGAATTTCTCGTGTAACTATGTGATCTAGTCATGATCAGTTTGTATAACCGAGTAATAGATGTTATATATGTGACGAGTCCTATAGAGGTGGAGTAAAATGTGAGTGCAAGCGTGTGTAAGAAGAAAAGAGCAGAGTGTGTGAGGAGAGGATGATTGTATGGCCATGAAGGCTATTGTAACTCTCCCTTGAATAATAAGAATACTGATAATCGTTTCCCATGTTTTTTTCCCTCATTGGGTTTCCACATAAATCAATGTGTCAATTGTATGATTGATGTGCTTGGTTTAATGTTTGTTTTATCTTTTTTATTTTATGCTATGTTATATGTTATGTTTTTTTTATGTTTCCTAACACCTTCAATGTAGCAGTGGCTTCCTTCCTTAGGTTTTTTCCTATCCTAACATGTTGTTGCCACAACCCTACACTACTATGATGCTCTTGCCATGACTCACCTTTTCTATACATGTATGTGGGATTTGTTTCTAATTCTTCCATTTTTCTCTCTTCTACTTCTCCCAGGTCTCCTTTGAACAAATAATTATTTATATTTCAACTATCTATGAGTCGATCAGGAATAACCAACCTCACATCCAACCTTTATCATTGTATCCTCTTATGTATCTGCATGATTCATTGTAGTTTCTTTCATCTCTACATGAGTCAGTGTACTCTATCATTGTGGTTTCTTCTGAGGATGTGGATTCTTTCATATTTGCATGAGTTGATGCTTCCATCTCTGCATGAGTCAAAGTACTCAAGCATGCCTTCTTAAAGTCTTAGGTAGGAATGTTATAAGGATGTAACAATCCTGTGGTAGTACGGCTATCGTTAGACCAAAACCCATAAGTGATTAGTAAACTCACCACCAACAGATTTCAAGGATGCACAAGAGGCGATTAGTCCCTTTTCACGATACACCAAAGAGTGTTGACTACTTGCAATTTCATGCAACATCCTACAGAGTGACCCCAATAATTCAAACCTTGATTCTCGTTGTTAAGACATTCATATTTCCAATATTTCATACCTTCTAATGTTTCAAGGAACACAATGAGGTTCTCTTCGGTGCACAGTTGCAAGTTACATAGATCACATCTTGTCCCAATGAAAAACTGAAGAAAGAACCTCATGATACTCATCTATGCATCAGTCCCATTTATCTACACTCTGCATGGAATAACTTTGTTTGAGGCCTTGTTCAACATGCTTTGTATACTCTTTATCATGGATGTGAAAGAAACTCCACATGATATCTATGATGTACTCCCTCTGTCATGCATCGTTCTCGAAGAGTCTCGTACCTTTCTAAATTCATTTCTCTAAAAAATGTCACAAACAATGACCTCATCCACCTTAATGATAATCCATGTGTCTCAATAATATGGGCCAATGTCCCTCATATTTCTAGGAGAAAAAATGAGTTTAGTGCTAGTGGGATATCAAGTGGGGTTTGATTCTCAGGCCTGGGCTCCATTCAGTTGTGAGGCTTCACCGAAGATAGCTACAACCAATGGGTACCTTCTACTACCCCAATGTTTATCCCTAAGAAAATTTAGGTGTCCATTCAGGGAGAAGTCTAAACAATGGCTAGGGTAGGGAAATAGCTCACCAAGAATTTAGTTCTTTATGGGTTTGTTCCAAAGACTACCTCTCATTTGAACGGTAAAAATTTGGTCTTCATAGTCCAAGTCTCGGTGCATGAAATATACCCTGAAATTCACACTTCACATCGCATCCTTTCATCTCTTGTGATGCTTAGATACTCACACCCCGCAATGGGAAAGAAACTAAATATCCTTCCCCGTGGATCCACAGTTGTTACCTCATCAACCTGCAATTTTCACTCTGCCAGTGGTAAAACTATTCCTGGATGGTGTTTCCCTGGACCCTCCCCTCTCTCAATATTCCTCTTTACTTCATCCATTGGGAAGGTCCACTATCACAACAATATGTTGTCTCTTGAATCATCCATACACTGGGCTCTTTGGATCGACGTCCTCATGCATCTTGAGGACATGTAGCAGGTCTAATACTAAATTGACAAGAAAAAACTTTTTTAATGATGCCATGCCTACATATAAAAGTCAATATCCGCAGATTTAAAGTTATTTGATTATACTAAAAAAAACAAATATGATACAATCTTACAAACTGAATAGTTGTAATTGCATTTGAGTCCACATCATCATGATAGTGAATTGGTTGTGCAGCTCTCCAATGCTCAATTGCTCATCTTAGTGACTAATGTTTAGCAATGATCGGTCCCATGAAGTGTGATTGGTATTGAAGTATGCCCCACTTTTTTTTTCTCCCACTACACTAGTCTCTCAAGGGCTTCGAGAGCTCAAGCATTCATTTGAAACAAAAGTATCATTTTTAAAACTACAATTTTAGTGCAACGTATATGACTAGGCAGCTAATCGCAAATCATATGGTAATTGTGTGCATGTTTTAACAAATGGTTGTTAATTTTCTATACATCTTGTCAAAAATTTAATCTCAAACATTGAAATTTGGAAAGGAGTCATGGCTTAGGGTTAATCATGGAAAATTAGGGCTAATTTTAAAAATAATCTTAGTTCAAGTTGTTGTGTTATGGAAAATTTCAGGAATATTGTGTCAACATTTAACAAATTGTGACTCTATACTACTGAACTTGGGTTTCCATAATTCTCCTTGTCCTGTTTTCCACATTGCCTCTTTCTAATCCTACTTCTGGAATCTCTTTAATATGGTTATTATTCGCTAGGAGGCTACCCCTCTCTGTACTTTAGTAGTTAGAAATAATTACCTCAGGACTTTGGATGTAGCATACAATAACTAGAACATGGACCAAGACCAATGCATGTTATGTCAAAAAATTTAAATTGTCATTCCACTTAAGGCATGGGCTTGCTTCTTTGCAACTCCCATTGTTATTTTAGGATATTCAAATGAATTTGATACCTCTTTCTCCCTTGTGCTTCTTTTGGATAATAAGTAAATTTTAAGATGACTTATATGTTATCTGGGGAAATTATTTAATTGGATTTTTCTATAGTGTTCATGGAATTATATTATTTAATTGATTATAGAGAAGGTGTAGAAAAATTTCATCTAGACTAAATTAAATGTATGGAAGAAATTCCTATTACATGAAGACTATGTGGTGATGATTTGTTTATAGTGGAAACATATGCTATGGTATTTGTAGATTACTTAAAGATTATAGATTATTTGATTGGAAATAGTTATTTCTAAAAAGAGGTACTTTATAGTATGATATATATGATAAAAGGAATATTTATGGGATCCAGATTGTATAGGGATAAAAATGAAGTACACAATGAAATATAGAAGAGAGCACAATAATACAACGAAGCTCAACTTCTAATAATGAATAAAATAAAAAAAATACTATAGAGCACAAACTCAACTTCTAATAATGAATAAAATAGTAGCATATTATAGGACACAAACCATGTACAATGGAAATGGATTCATTTGCAAGAATGTATCATAAATATGTCATAAGAGGCCAAAAGAATTAACTTTTAACGTAAATAAAGAACCCCAATGGTCCAAAACCCTAACCTTAGGAGGAAAATATCCAAAAGGTTTGTGACACCCGAGGTGGTTAGTTAATATACCAACATCCCAAAGGCACAAATTTTGCATACAATACATTTTTGTGGTGCATAGTAGCTCGTCGAAAGATCTAACTAAATATATAACTTAGAAGTACAATTGTTGGTAGAAAAAGGAAATGCATGGCCATCAATGGTCGTGGATGTTAAATTTTTCAAAATCCCACCCAGTTTCAGTCTCACTGAATTTTCTACCAAATTTAAATGCCAAACTCAGTTTCAGCACTATTTCAGCATATGCTACAGCGGTGTTTCAACATCTGCTCACAGTGGTGTTTCAGCATCAGCATATGCTACAGCCTGGTGTTTCAGCATCTTCTCACGGCGGTGTTTCAGCATCAGCATATGCTACAGCCTAGTGTTTCAGCATATACTCAGCACTGTGTTTCAGCATATACTACAGCGGTGTTTCAGCATAAGCTACAGCGGTGTTTCAACATAAGCTACAGCGGTGTTTCAACATAAGCTACAGCGGTGTTTCAGCATAAGCTACAGCGGTGTTTCAGCATCTAAAAACTTAACAGAAAATAAATTTTTGAACAGAAAATAAATTTCAGAATTGAAACATGAGGATTATGAACATCATTTTCAACGCAGAAATTAAATATCAGCAATATGCAAAACTCAGAAAATATTAGACACAAACATTTTCGGTCTAACTTCGACCCTGGAAAAACCCACAAGGGGAAAACCAGTTAGAGAGGGATTTGTATTATTTATGAGCTTCTGAGAAATTCTTTTACAGCATTTTCATCTTCAGATATTTACACAAACTTAGCACTGTGTTTCAGCATATACTACAGTGGTGTTTCAGCATAAGCTACAGCGGTGTTTCAACATAAGCTACAGCGGTGTTTCAGCATCTAAAAACTTAACAGAAAATAAATTTTTGAACAGAAAATAAATTTCAGAATTGAAACATGAGGATTATGAACATCATTTTCAACGCAGAAATTAAATATCAGCAATATGCAAAACTC
>ML778184.1:1239018-1294911 GCA_009831015.1 Picea engelmannii
GTTTATGAATGTTGTAGTTTTATTAAGGGTTTAAGGCCTAAAAAACTTTGGTTGATTGCACGTTGTGTGTGCAGAGTTCAACGAGTGTTAGGAAAAACATGAATCGATTCCAAGTATAGAAATGGAAGAGGTGTTGATTGCCTCGAATTCAGAGAATGAAAGAGGAGGAAGGGGTGTCAACTTGGGAGTTGAAGGATCGAATTCCAATGGGCATGGAAGAGAATTGGATAAGGAAGGGCATGTGATGAAAATCATTGAAAGATTGTAGAAAGATGCCCAGGCTCTCCGAGATAATAGCTGAAAGCTCATGAAAGTCAAGGATAGGTAGGGTCAATTCAACTTAAGGATGTTGAAGAGTCTGGAAAGAATAGAAAATAAATTGAAAAAAAGGAGAGTGAATCAAGTAAGGCAGAGAGTTGCAGGACCCCTGAGAGGAAAAGAAGATCAAGGAGTGTCAGCAGACATCATCGTCGCTCCCCAAAGAATTTCAGTAGGGAAGCACACAGTAGTTCAAGCCCATCTCCTACCAGAAAGCACAGGAGATCTAGGATGGATGAATTGAAAGAGGAAATGAACAAGATCAAGCCTCCAACGTTCGATGGAGAACATAAGAAGGAGGAAGATACTGAAACTTGGTTGTTGGGTATGAGGAAATACTTTCAACTATAGAATTATTCCTCTCATGTAGAGGGCAGGATTTCCATCTATCAACTGAAGGGAAATCCATCCATGTGGTGGGATCAACTTGTGCAGGTGCAGCACATCAGGGAAAGGGACATCACATGGCAAGAATTCAAGAGGTATTTCGAGAGGAAATACTTAACCAAAATTTATTATGAAAGAAAGATAAAAGAGTTCTTTGAGCTCAAGCTAGACAACAAGACCATTGATGAGTATGAACAAAAGTTTTTGGAATTACTAAAGTATGTTCCATTCATCAAAGATGAGGCTGTCAAGATTCAGAGGTACCTGAGTGGATTACCACCTCCTATTGGGGATAAGATTCAGTATGATGATCCTAAGACTATGGAAGAAACAATAAGAAGAGTGAAATTCTTATATGAACAACAAAGAGAAAAGCCTACCTTTCGGAAGGCTTGAGTTGACCAAAAGAAGTTTAATAAAGAACAGAGGTAGAAGGGAAACAAACCTCTCTTTTTCATAAATAGTCCTCAAGGACATCCATCGTTTAGAGAGTCAAGAATGTCTGAAGTGGGGGAACAAAGGCTGAGACAGACGCCCATTCAGTGTTGGGGCTATAAAGAGAACCACAAGTACAAATATTGTCCCCATAAAAATGGAAAAGCAAGAGTTGTCCATAATGTTCAACAAGCTGAAACAGTGGAGGACATGGGCAGTAGAATGCCAAGGATCTATGCGGACCTGGACAACAAGAAAGATAAATTTCAGTCGCACATGATTGAAGTGGAAGGTATGATTAACAACCAACCATTTATTATTTTAATTGATTCAGGGGCTAGATATAGTTATGTAGATCCGAGTGTGGTGGAAAGTTTGAATTTATCAAGAAGAAAACATGAAAAGTCTTGGTTAGTGCAGTTGGCTACAGGAACCAAGAGGAAAGTCACTGAGTTGGTTAAGTCCTATCCTGTGGACATGACAGGATTGAGAATGAAGGCTGAATTGAATATTCTACCTTTAGGCTCTTATGACTGTTTAATTGGGATGGATTGGTTGGACCAGCACCATGCCCTCCTGGACTGTCGTAACAAGGAATTTACATGCCTGGATGAGGAGGGGAATCGGAAAATAGTCCAAGGAATTCCCAGAGTTGTGGTTGTTAGAGAAAATTCAACAATGCAGTTGAAAAAGTTCTACATAAAAGGTTGTCAATTGTTTGAAGCCCGTGTGGAGGAAGCATCCAGAGATGAAGTCTTAAATATTGGAGACCATGCGGTACTAACATAGTTTGAAGACGTATTTCAGGAGGTACCTAGACTACCTCCAAAGAGAGATAATGATTTCTCTATAAATTTGATGCCTGGAGCAGCTCCAGTGTCGAAAGCTCCTTATAGAATGAGTACGCCAGAGCTGAAAGAGTTGCAATTGCTTCTTGAAGAGCTTCTAAAGAAGGGGTACATTCACCCAAGCATTTCACCGTGGGGTTCCCCGGTCCTGTTCATGAAGAAGAAGGATGGGACGTTGAGGCTGTGCATTGATTTCAGATAGTTGAAGAAAGTAACTATCAAGAACAAGTATCCTCTGCCGAGGATCGATGATCTTTTCGATCAGTTGAAAGGTGAAAAAATATTTTTGAAGATAGATCTCAGATCAGGATATCACTAGGTAAGAGTAAAGGATGAAGACATCAGCAAGACCACCTTTAGAAGAAGGTATGGTCATTACGAGTTCACAGTGGTACCATTTGGGCTGTCGAATGAACCTAATGTTTTATGTGCTTGATGAATGGAGTATTCAGGGACTATCTAGACAATCTTTTCATCATCTTCCTGGATGAAATTTTGGTGTATTCCAAGTCAGAGGAAGAGAATGAAAAACACTTGAGGATGGTGTTGCAAGTGTTGAGAGAACACCAGTTGTATGCCAAGTTGAGCAAATGCTCGTTTTATCAAAGGAAGATCCATTACTTGGGGCACATTATTTCAAAAGAAGGGATCATCGTGGATCCTGAGAAGATTGAGGCCATCAGAGAATGGTCAGCACCAAGGAATGTGGTGGAAGTTAGATCCTTTATGGGTCTAGCAGGATATTACATAATGCTTATCGCAGGGTTCTCAAAGATAGCTCACCCTATCACTTCCTTTCAAAAGAAGGAGAAAAAGTTTCAGTGGACTGAAGAGTGTGAGAAAAGTTTCCAGCGATTGAAGCAGTTGTTAACCAGTGCTCCAATATTGAGTATTGCAGATCCAAATGTGGATTTCGTGGTGTGCACAGATGCATGTAGAGAAGGGTTGGGAGGATTTCTTAGTCAGAATGGATTTGTAATATGTTATGAGTTCAAGAAGTTGAAAGAGCATGAAACGAATTATGCCACTCACGATTTGGAGTTGACAGCAATCATTCACACTCTGAGGAAATGGAGACATTACCTCATGGGAAGGGGATTTTAATTGAGAATAGACCACAACGGGCTGAAATATTTGTTTGATCAACCAACCTTAAACGCTAGACAAAGTAGGTGGCTGGAATTTCTGTGTGAGTACGACTTTGAGATCAATCATATCAAAGCAAAGGGGACTAAAGTGGTTGATGCACTTAGTAGGAGGGTGCATGAATTACATGCTACAACCATTAACATGTATCGGATTGATATTGAAAGCAGAATTCTGGAGGCTACAAATGTAGATCTGCAGTACCGAGAATTGGTAGCCAAGCTACTGTAGGGTAAGATGCCACAGAAGATGGAAATTTATAAATTGGAAACCAATGGAATACTGTTGTACAAGAACAAAATTTGTGTACCCATTGTCCAACGCTTGAAGCAGATGATTTTGTAGGAGATGCATAATGTGCCTTATGCAGGGCACCCTGGATATCAGAAAACAGTAGCAGCGGTCAAGAGCCATTACTTTTGGGTGGTATGAAGAGAGAGATCGTTGAATACATCGCCAGATGTATGGAGTTCCAGAAAGTTAAATATGAGAATAGGCACCCAGCAGGGTTGTTGCAACCTTTACCCATTCCTGAGTGGAAGTGGGAAGTGGTGACAATGGATTTTATTACGGGATTTCCCAGAACAACCAAGCTACATGATTTGATCATGGTGGTGGTGGAAAAGCTTACAAAATATGCCCATTTTATTCCACTGAAAACTACTCACAAGGAAGCAAATGTTGTTGATATTTTCATAAGGGAAGTGGCACAATTGCACAGAATTCCTAGAACGATTGTGTCTGACAGAGACCCAAACTTCACCTTGAATTTCTGGAAAGGATTATTCAAAGGATTCAGAACAAATCTGAACTTTAGTACAACTTATCATCCTAAGTCTGATGGAAAAACAGAGAGGGTGAACAGAGTAATAGAAGACATAGTGAGAATGTATGTGATGGACAAACCATCAAGATGGGAAGACTACCTGCACGTGGTAGAATTTGCCTACAATAATGGGTATCATGCATCGTTGAATATGAGACCATTTGAAGCACTTTATGGAAGAAAGTGCAATACTCTAGTGAGCTGGGATAATCCAGCTAATAGAGCAGTAGTTGGGCCAGAGTTGCTCAAGGAGATGGAGGACCAAATGATAAAAATTGAGCAGAATTTGAAAGATGCCCAGGACAGGAAGAAAAGTTATGTTGATAAGAACAGAACCCACGGGGAGTTCAAAGTGGGTGATCATGTTTTCCTAAAAGTGAAAGCTAACAGGAGTTCCCTGAAGCTGGGAAGTTGCACTAAGTTGGCAGCCAAATTTTGTTGACCATTTGAAATCCTGGAAAGGATTGGGCCAGTTCCATATATGTTTGCATTACCTACATCCATGACTGTACATAATGTGTTTCATGTTTCATTTATTAATAAATATATACCATATGCTAATCATGTTATCGATTGGAATGTGATTCAGGTGGAACAAGAAGGTGTCCTGCAAGTGCATCATGTGCGCATATTGGACAGGAAAAACAAACACCTCTGAAATCGAGCTATAGGGCTTGTAAAGGTCCAGTGGACCTGGTATGGTCCTGAGGACACAACATGGGAGCATAAAAAATTTATGTGGGTAGAGTACCCACATCTTTTTGAAATTTTTGAAAATCTTGTAGATGCAATGTAAAGTTGCACTGAGGATAGTGCAAAAATAAGGGGAGGGGATTGTAATGTCCCCAAGGCCGAGCCCTGTTGTAAATCATGTCTATGAAGTATAAATCTTTCATTATGAATTGTAATTATGTTTTATAGGCTTGTGAGCCAAGTTTATATAAGTTGGTGGGCTTATGTGTTATTAGGCTAGAGAGCCTAAGTGTTAAGGTCGGGAGCCTGCTTTTGTATATGTAATCTTGTAGAACATTAATAAAAATATAAACAATGTTGCGTGCAGACTGACCATGATGAATAAGTGATGGGGGACTAAGCTTCCACAGTTGGGTAAGGGATTGGGGGCTAGAAGGTTGGAAAGAGAGGCTAAGTGTTGAGCCTAGGGGCCTAGGTCCTTGGGAATAATATTTTAATATTATTCCAAAAGCCATGTGAAATATATGTTGTTTCCTAAGTTCCTAGAGAGGAACGCATGTTGATGGAGTGTATGCAGCTTCATGGGTAACATGTGTCGACCCAGGCACATGCAGTTAAAAAACTACAGAATTCAACCATGGAGAGGGTCTATCCTCATTCGACCATCCTTTACGTCTAATTGTGGATACCCTCATGCAACTCTGAGAACCAGAAACAAGACGTCTACCTGAAGACCAAAACATCATCCGTTTGCTTCTGTTATTGGTCTGTGTCTACCCTTGACATACCTATGCACCATTGAGAGAAATGGTCAGGAGGGGAAAGTCGACTTGTGAGTTCCAGAACCCAGTCTATCTGCCATTGTAGAGTTGAATCCGTACCTGATCTATTTGTAGGTTGTTGTTTTCTATTTTCCTAAGTGGGGTTGTGTTGTCGTTATCCTCACCGTGCGTGAATTGAGTCAGAAGAGGATGAAGAATCAAGTTTTAAGGACCTTAGTTGAAGAGGTAGTCTATCAGGCCTATGAGAAGTTATATCTAGGTGAAGGAGTCTGTTGGGAAGTGGTATTCTTCCAAAGAGATTCCAACACCAGCTACAGATCTCTAAGACTTCCTGATCTGGCCTATTGCTGAGACCTAGACAGGGAGGTGAAGCACTGATGGACTGTGCTTGTGAAGGTGTATACTTTCGGGCGGAACATGCATGTGGGGAATGAGAGTCTGTGAGTGGTGGACGTAACAAGGCATATTGGGAAGAATACTTCTGGTTATTTTGTGCAGTTTTCCCTGTAACCTCAGCCTAGACTAGGATTCCTTGCCTTGGGTGGAGCTTAGTCCCAACTCGGGGGTGACCCACTACTGAGCATGATGAGTAGCGTGGTCTAAGGCTAGGAGGTTCATGGAAGGCCTGCACGTGGTTGGTGGAATTATGACGGTTTCAAAGATAAGTATCAACTTATGCTTAATATTATGTTTTCCTTGCCTGTGATGCTCATATGTATCATGTATTCTGTTGTGCATATGAATTATTGTTAATGACAAGGATTATTTATGTTAATAGTAATCTTGTTCTTACTCTGAGTTAAATGTGTTTAATATGACTTAAATGCATGCTATTAATTATGTATGAGAATGATGTTGTTCCACATAGTAGCATTTTCCCGACCAGTGGGATGACGGTCGGGGGACGTTACACATGTGAAGTTGGAGAACACAGGTTTGGGTGATGGACCCAAGTTTTTTTTATGTATAATTCTATGATTTTTGATACATTTGTAGGTAATACTATTCTATATGGATAGTACATGTCATTCCATTTATGTTGGTATGTGTAACGTCACATAACTCGTCACGGTTTGAGAGTTATGGCCTTACGAATTTGGAGGATCCTCATATGTTGGCTTGAAGCCCCAAAAGGTCAAAGTAGTAAAAGTGGTTAATATATTTTAGAAGGTAAATAATAAAGTGAAGTGATGAGTGTACTATAATTCAAATTGAATACAAAACAAATTATTTAAATAATAAAGTTAATCGAGAAATTACTAAGTTGACTAGTGGTTAGAAGTGGGTTAGCCCTAAAATAAGGAAAGTGGTTTAAGATGGTTAGAAGGTAACCCCTTGAGGTAAAGTGAAGTGATGAGTGTACTATAAGTAAAAGTGGATACAATTTTTTTTATTTAAATAATAAATTTAATGGATAAATTTCTAATTGGACAAGTGATTAGAAGTTAGTTAACCCTAAAATAAGGAAAGTGCGGTTAAGATGGTTAAAAAGGTAACCCCTTCAGGAAGCTACATGAAAGTATAAATAAGAGGCAAGACTCTCTAATTTTAAAAGCACTTGGGAATATTGAATATCTATAGGTGACGGATGTAACCAAAGGATATCTAAGCCTAATTTCAGAGAGAAGGTGAAGTAAATAAGGCTGAAATTCAAGGGAGGATAAATTCTTTTGATGGTGCTTTCTAAGGTATGTTATTTACAGGTCATCTCACCATTTTTGCAATAATTTTTTTTCTATAATCATTCAGACCATGCAATTTCTAGGCCATTGAGAAAACATATCCAAGTAGCTATGGTACTAATTTTAGATTTGGGTCATTGAATTTTTGGAGTTACACTCCGTGGAAAATAGGGTTTGTGGCTAGTCCTGAAACTAGTCTAAAACAGGTGTTTCGGGTACAAACATCATAACTTATTCAGAACAGATCCAAATTTAGTAAGAAAAAATGTGTTGGTTAGACTAGTTTGTTTAGTATTCTATGAAAATATTTTAGATCCATACAACAAATATTCTGTGCGGTGCATGCTCTACAAGTTCTCTTTCTAGAATAAGCTAGAATTCGACAAGGTATGCCATTTTTGCTATAACTCCTTTTCTGAGAGGTTCTAAGTAGTGACACCTGAAGGAATTGCATAAAACACACTGAATAACATTGTGTACTATTTTCATATATTTATTCATTACATGTACATAGTTATGATTATTTCAAGTTAGGGTTGTTAGCTAATCCAAAATTAGTCACGTGAGACTAAAGAAAAGTTTGATGAAAATGATAGTCTATTTTTGTGAAAGTTAATGAAGGTTTGCAGGTATGTGATCATATACATCAGTTCTATTATAGAGTTACGAATCATATTTGGATTATGAAATTGATGAGGGATTTTGGTTGAGGTACATGTTGTGTACATGGGTGAGACAAGTAGTTGATGAGTTTGCACATACAAGAGGTGTATAGTTGATGATGTTGGTACATATTGATGATTCACAATTGATGAGTATTTGATACATGATTGGTACATATTTGGTACATTTTTGGTGAATGGTTGATGAACGTGTTCATGGTACAGGTTGAGGTACAGGTTGGTGCATGGTTGATGCACTTGTTTATGGTACAAGTTGACTACAGGTTGTTTGGTATAGTTTTGGTGCATGGTTGATGCACTTGTTTATTTATGCAGAACCATCTCTCTGCCTTAGCACACGCTAGCTCATTAACACGCATGATGTGTATTCAAGGGAGGAGAGGCATCACCCTCTCATTTTTCTCGAGAATCTAAGTTGAGATCCAGGAATTTAATGAAGCCAAGCTGGAAGACGGAGTTATGCCTTCTCACAAGATAGAGATAAGGTCACCATTAATAGGCTGATGATGGAATGGATCTACATCAGATTTGGAGCAGATTTCCATCATTGTAATTTTCCCTTTCAATAGGCATTAGGAATGGTGATTTGACACCACTAGTTTAGCTTGCGATGGAAGCTCATTGAGCCCCTCTTGTACAAATTGATGTATTGTTGCTARGTATAAGAGAGACGATTTGGGTCATAGGAAAATTCATAGGAGATAGAGAGAGATATATAAATATTTGAGACTCAGTTGTAGCTCGTACTCCACCACTGTAATTTGGCATTCCACCATTAATAGAAAACAACAATTATTCTTGTTTCAATTTTTTGTGTAATGGATGTTGTGTAATGAACGTCCATGACATATTTGTGAATTGTAGATGAATGTTAGAAATCATATGCAGGGATAGAGATACAGTTTCCTATCCGAGAGTGTGTTGAGTTAAGTTTAGTTCTCTAGGCTAAGTGCAAGGAGTGCACGACATAGAAAGAAAACTTTGTGAGTCGACGTGAGGAGTGCATATCTAAACTCAGTGGATTCAAAAGAGAAACTTCCAAGAGGGCATACCAGATTAATTTATAGACTTAGGGAGAAATTGCAAGGTGGTTACGTGCCTTGGAAAGAAAGACTGTGTGAGAGAGAACACAACTCAGATTTACTGAACACTCTAAAACACTCTGCCAGGAGGGCATCAAGTTAGTGCGAGTGTCCGCAGAAAAAAAATTCTTGGAGGTCATGGAGAACCCCAGAATTGTTGAACATTATGTTGAAGGAGGGCTTTGCAAGAATTTCATAGACAAAGGAAATGAGATTTCTTTGACCTTTCCATATGGCTAAGAGAGAGGTCATTGAAGAACGGATCCAAGCACAAGGAGTGTGCCTAAGGTGTTGCAATCCCAACTTACAAGCTCAAGAAGCATAGAGAGAGACTTCCAGGAGGGAGATAATAAGTCCATTGAAGGATGCAAGGAACTGAGAACCTTGGAAGGTTTTCAAGTCGAGCAAAGTCACAGAAGGGAGTCTGTGCAGAACTCTGCAAGGACTGAAAAAGAAGTTTCGAGAATAGTCTAAGTCTCGAAAGGGGAATTTGCGCTAAGTGTGAAAATTATTCGAGGACTTTCCAAAGTCTCGAAGATGAAGAAATCATCCATCGTTGAGGGGAAGACAGGTGGTGGAA
The DNA here is from genome assembly GCA_009831015.1 of Picea engelmannii. NCBI lineage: Eukaryota > Viridiplantae > Streptophyta > Pinopsida > Pinales > Pinaceae > Picea > Picea engelmannii. The sequence goes on from ML778184.1 coordinate 1,248,481, forward strand.
GATCGAGAGGTTTTGGAGAAGGAACTTTGTAAGGTTTTCCAGGAGAAAATAAAGGTATTTGTGAATTCGCGAAGAGCGATTTCATTCTAGACCATTGGATCTAGAGGACACATGGCAAAGATCCACATAGTTCGGGAAATTCTAGAAGGGAAAACCCGAGAAATGAACTCAAAAAGTCCTAGTTCATGTAAGTGATCACAGTCGTTGATTACAAGGGGAACTTGGATTGTAGATTGGTCCCAAAGTATTCATTGATTCAGGAATCGGGAAAAAGGAGAAAGTCGCTTGCGAAAGTTCCGAAGCGCATGGTCGTGAAGGGATTTGGTCCATGGTCATAGTCCATGGTCACATCATAGAGGGAGCCTAGAATAGAGAGCTAGTGCCATCGATGTTGAAATTTGAAAGCATTGAGGAGAGGGTCCAAGGGTGCCACATAAACTGTGCTAAGAAGAAGAAGGACATGTGATAGAATATTCGGGTTCCAGGGAGGAATCTATGGAGTCATTTTAACTATGCACATTGAACAATCCTAGACTGGGAGGTCGATGTCATTTATGGTACATTTTTATTACAGGTTGAGGTATAGGTTGGTGCATGGTTGATGCACCTGTTTACGGTACAGGTTGATTGGTATTGGTTTACAACAATATATCTCACAATGATAGTGTGACAGCGGTTCCATCATTCTACTTATATTTCAGGGCAGTTGGATGCAGCAAGGAAAGGTGGTTGTAGCCACCTTTTGGTTGTAGCCAAAGAACATAGGAGGTCATAGCCTCCTTATTCTTGTAGCCAAATAATTGGGGATTTGGAGCTTCCCTTAGGTTGTAGCCTAATAAATTAGAGGGTTGGAGCCTCCTTCCAGTTGCAGCTCGAAAACAAAGGAAGTTGGTGCTTCCAATGAATGTGATTCTTCAATACATATAAGGAAAAGCATTTTGTGGTTTTATCCCACTTTGGGTTTCCATGTAAAACACTGGTGTACTATGTATGTGTATGATTGTTCATTTGTTCATTGCTTATTTAATCTACAATTATTGGATGATACTGCTACATTGATATAACACTTGGATTATATGGTTAAAAAGGATTAAATTTATCTATTATTGATTAAACCCCCCTCTCAGTAATACAAAAACTATGAATATTGATGCAGGAGCATCGTAAGCAGTCAAGTGAGCGTGGAGGCGAAAGATAGTTGGAAAGCGCAACACACATTTTTCACGTTTTGAAATGTTTCGAAAGTTTAGGGGAGCGGATATTAATGTAATAGTTAGGAAGATGGTGTACTTGCATTTATATCTTGGAGGTTGTAAACATATCTTGAGCGATTGCTCTCATCTATAAAGCATTAAGGCATTTAAGCCTAGTTAATGAAAGTAGGTAGGTTTGACTTAATAGATTAGACAGTTTAGGAAGCAGGAGGGAAAATGGATATATACACCCTCATCTTTGTATTATGAAATTCATTGTAACATTATCATGAGAATAGAGAAAAAGAGGAGAGCTACAGAGGGAGCTATAGAGAAGAACCCATGTACATAAGATTTGAATTAATATATGGAGCTTTGAATCAAACTCATGGTGTTATGATGTTTTTTGTGTATATATGTTGAATGGTATGTTAATAGTTGTTTTACTCTCTCTGTTATGCATTTGCTTTGATACTGTACATGTATGATTTCATGTTGAATGTTTGAAGTCTGATAGAGAAAGAGAACGAGTTTCAATTGTTTCTCATCCTGAGTGAAATTTCCTGCAAGGAGTGCAGTGAAGAGTCCGCAAGGTGTGAGTCGATGAAGGTCTGAGTTTTATCTCAGAAAGATCAGGAGGGATACCATTGTTCTCATTCCTAGAGAAGTTCAAGTGAAGCACAGAAGTTGTGCAAGGTGTGTGCGGGATGGTTGAAAGCTTCGGACTTATCAACTAAGGAAGGATTTGAGTATTGTTGTTGCCGAGTGCACAGATTCGAAGAATCAAATACTTAGAAGTATTTGAAAGATTGTCGCAAGGAGTGCGTGCAGGAGTCCTTTCGAGGCTTGGAGTTGCCAGAGAAAGATCAGGAGGGTTAACACTTTGAATACTTCAAAGGGAGATGAGGTTTGAAGTCATCCAATAGAATTTAAGTTCCAGTTGAAGAACTTCAGTTCATTTCGTAGAGGCTGCCAAGGAGCAAATGAACGATCAGAATTCTCTATGGAGAATTCGTGAAGCCGCGAGGACCGTAGGATCTAGAGGAGTTGCAGGGCAGATAAGGTTTATAAGAACTCATCCTTTTGAGTTCAAGAATCAACGAGGACCGTTGATCTTGATCTATCTGAGCATCAGATCATTTTGTCATTTCGGGGATCTTGACGACAAGGAGTTGAGTGCAGTGGAACAAAAGTCCCAAAGTCATGAGTTGTGACAGGAATTGGCAGGAAGTTTCACGATTTTGACACTTCGGTTGTCAGGAAAAGGAGGAGGCAGCACTTTGGGTTCGAGAGTCCTGAAACCTGGAAAGAGTCACATGTGGCACGTTTGTCAGGTGGGAACTGCAAGGGTGACAGGTGGCATGTACTCATGCATCGAGGAGTCAACTCATAGTTTCCCTATCACACCTCGAGATTTCGCAAAGGAGGAGAATGAAGGCTCTACACTCCAAATCACGAGGTTTCGAGTTGTGAGAAGTGTGAAAGGGAAGTTATACTATCACATCTCGGGATTTCATAGGAAAAGAGCACGAGAGCTCAATGCTTCAATTCACGAGATTGCGAGTTGCAAAAGATGTTTGAGTCAGGACCAGTTGTGTCGTGTGGAGGTGAAGCTCATACCTTGTTCTTGTTCGGATAAGAGGGTTTTAGAAGGACCTGTGGATCGATTCGTTGAAGGTTCTGATAGGGATCCAAAAGAGCCACTTCGGCTCAAGGATATTTGAATGATCCTGTGAGCAGATCTCGACCTGAGGGTTTGAGAGTCTATGCCAGTTGTGGTATCAGAGCACAAGACAATTATTTTTTTTCTGTAGCAGAGGAAGAGGAAAATTTCTCATCCATGCCACTGAGAAGAAGAGATATACCAATGCCTGATCCAGGAGTGTAAAGGGAAATGTGCAAACTACATGCTAGGCTTGATGCCATGGAGACAACACAGAGGCGCACAGTCGACACTAGGGATATCAGTGAGGTTGACAGTGAAAATGAAGTTGGACACGGAGAAGAAGTCGTAGTCGAATATGCTACAGATGAATGCCTATTTAGGGTTGTTGCAAGGATAGGTGCCAGAGCAAAAATGGACATTCCAGTATATGAAGGAAACCTAGATGTTGAAGAGCTTCTAGACTGGATTAGAACTCTGGATATATACTTTGACTATGAGGATGATGAGGAAGATAAGAAGGTCAAACATGTTGTCACCAAAATTAAATGGCATGCAACATTATGGTGGGATGAACTGCAGGCTGACAGACGCTGCAAAGCCAAGTAGAAAATCAAAAGTTGCGATAGAATGGTTGTGAAGATGAAAGACAAATTCATACACAAGGATTATCAAATTACTCTGTTTCATAGGATGCAGAATCTGAGATAGAATTTGATGTCAGTGAAAGAATACACTGAAGAGTTCTACAAGATAAACATCAAAGTAGGTCATCAGGAAAGTGATGATGAAAAGGTTTCCAGGTACATGAATGGTCTGTGATATGACATTCAAGAAGAGATGAGCATGATGATCATTCGAAATGTAGAAGATGCTTATCATATGGCTCTGAAAGCTGAAGAGAAGATGAGCCGAAAGCAGGGTCAAAGAAGCCGAGGTAGAATTCAAGCCAGAGGCAAAACAATTGTCCAAGACAAGACTCATAAAACTCAAGAAGAAGGGAAGAAACCTCAAACTCAGCATGAGAGAGGAGGAAGCTCATAGAGAGGACAGTATGCTGGTAGAAATAGTTTTCCTCGAGCTAGAGGAAGAGGAAGAGGCCAAGGAGGTGAAGTGAAATGTTTTTTCTATGGGAAAAATGGACATAAATCCTATGAGTGTCTAGATAGGAAGAAATATGGTGGTGAAACTCACATTGTTGAAGCACAAGGATGGAATGTTGAGGTAGAATATGCTGAGGGCGGAAGATCCTTGATGATGAGGAAAGTTCTCTTAATGCCAGAGAAAGAGGCAGAGAACCCATCCCATACTGCTTGAAAAACAAAAGATAGGGTATGCAAGGTAATCGTGGACAGCGGTAGCACAAACAATCTTGTTTCTACAAAGATGGTAGAAAGATGGAGCTAGAGACTATCGTACATCCAAGCCCATACAGAGTTTCGTGGCTACAAAAAGGACATCAGGTAAATGTCACTAAATAATGTTTAGTTCAATTTAAAATAGGGTGATATAAGGATGAAATATTATGTGATGTCATTCTGATGCAGGAGCATCCACACCTCATCAAGCGAGCCAGTGCATAGAGAAAGATAGCTGGACAAGACAACAAACTTCTTTTTGAAATCTACCTTGATATTTGTTGCTCCAAGCATTAATGGGTTAATGTAATGAAGCACACTTGTAATGTATTATAGATAGGAAGGCATTTATTAGTTTTAATGTTGTTAGATAGGAATTTATTGTAGAATTGATAGCTTCAGATTTCGAGAGGGCAAACGGAATATAGGCACCCTCCTTTGTACATTATATTATTAGAATTATCGAGAGAAAGCAGAGCAGAGCAAAGAATTTATGGAGAACACCCATGTACATATATTGAATTAATAGGAAAACTTTGATTCAATTCCATGGCTGTGATTATTCTCTGTGTGTTGTTGATATTATTCTTGTTATGCCTTTGTTTTGTATGCTGTGTATGTGATTTCATGGTAGATTCGAAATCTGTGAGAGAGATGAGAATGAGTTTCAATTGTTTCTCTATCTGAGCCAGGAGATTCTTGCATAGAGTGCAGTCGAATTCCTCCGCATAGAGTGCATTGGGGAGGCTAGACAGTTGAACTTTTGTTCTCATCTGCACCCAGAAGTTGATTGGGTTGGTAAAGTCGTGCAGGGAAGTGACGACCGAATTTGGAAGTCTCAGTGGCGATTCTGAGCTAAGGGAGTGGAAGATCTCTGTTGCAGGTGAGTGCATGGGATTTGAAGAATTCAACACTTAGAGAGTTGTTGAAAAGTCGAGCACAGGAAGCGGGAGTAAAAGTCTCTGAAGGAGTCAGAGTTGCAAAGTTCAGGAGGGATAGTTCCTTCGATTTATTATGGGAACAGACCCAGAAAAAAAGTCTGAACCGGAAGAATCTTCGAGGTGGGAGAAATCCTCAAGGAGGAGAATCAACGGACGGGATTCATGGGAGGGAATTGCGAAATCCCGCTAACCGTTCGATCATGGAGAAGCTGCGCAGGAGTTAACATCTTGGCGTGCGAAGGACTAAAGCCCATCGGGGTTCGACGTTCGGCATTTGACGAGGCAAGAGTGTTAGACTCGTTGAAATCACGAGTTGTGATTTCCCGAGCTATCTGTAGCCATTGATTTCCACAGGGCAGGTGGCACGAGATCCCAGGAGGTCGGAACTCGACACTTCGGCGTGTTCAGTATTGAAAGAATTTCAAAGAATTCACGAATCGGCGAGATGTGACGGGTCCCACGGTGATAGTGATCCGCATTGACAGGTGGCGCTATATCGGGGAATCGGCACCTCAGTACTCGGGGTTTGGAAATCCAGGACGTTGACATCGCGGATAGAGATTTCCCGATAGGGAAAATCCCCGACAGGACGAAGGCATTGACGGTTAACCATCGAAGATCGGGGTTCGGGGTTTGAACTGCACGAGAACGTGCACATAGGTTTCGCGATAGCGCGAAGCCCGATTTCCTGAGGAACTTACCGGGAGAATCAATAGAGAACCCTGTGGGTGATGGAAAGGTTTCGATACGTGATCTAAGAGCATTATAGCTCTTCGGGCCCGTGAGACGAAGAAGGTCCTGGTGAGAGCGGCTGCTGCTGAGAGCGGTTGTGTCAGAGTGGTATCAGAGTGGGAGTATCTTTGCTTTCTGAAGCAGAGACAGAGGAGACATAATGCCTCCCAGAAGAGAAAGGAAGTCGCCTGATCGAGAAGACAGGGATGCCCGAAGAAGGGGTAGGCCGGCAGGGAATCCAGAGATGGAACGAAAGATACGATATCTCAGGGCGAGACTCGAAGAGATGGAGACCACCCAAAGGCGCGGAGTTGGCACAGGAGAGTTCAGTGATTCTGAAGTTGAAGAGGAAGCTGGACACGATGCAGAAGAGGTCTCAACAGAGGATGCCTCAACAGAGAGGTTGATCAGAGACATCGCTAGAATGAGCTCAAATATGAAGATGGACATTCCCGTTTATGAGGGAATTCTATATGCAGAGGAGTTGTTGGATTGGATCCGAGAAATCGACACCTACTTCGATTACGAAGATATCGAAGAGGACAAGAAAGTAAGGCATGTTGTTACCAAGTTGAAAGGACATGCAGCCTTATGGTGGGATGAAATGCAGGCTGATAGGCGCTGCAAAGGAAAACAAAAGATTAAGATCTGGGAAAGGATGATCGCTAAGATGAAAGCAAAATTCATCCCGAGGGATTACCAGATCACTCTGTTCAGGTGAATGCAGAACCTGAGACAGAAGTTGATGACAGTGAAGGAGTACACCAAGGAATTTTACAGGCTCAACATTCGAGCTGGTCATCGGGAGAGTGATGACGAAAAGGTGGCAAGATATTTGAATGGCCTGAGGTATGACATTCAGGATGAATTGAGCATGGTTACCATCCGAACAGTTGAGGATGCATACCAGATGGCTCTAAAAGCCGAAGAGAAGCTGAGCCGCAAGCAAGGTCAGCGACGGCAAGGCAGAAGCCAGCCCAGAGGCAAGGAAATTTCCCAAGAAAGAACTCAGAAGCCCAAGGAGGAATGGAAGAGACCTCAGGGTAAGGCTGAGAGAGGTGGAACCTCACAGGAGAGGCAACCACAAACTGAACAGAGGCAGCAATATGCTGAGCCGAGGAGGCAGCATACGGAACAGGGTGGTGGATATGCTGATGCCAATGAAATTCCTCATACCAGAGGTAGAGGAAGAGGTCGAGGAGGAGTTATCACATGTTTTACATGTGGAAAAGACGGACACAAGGTCGTGGATTTTCCAGATAGAAAAGTGGACAGAAGTGAAGCTCACATCACTGAGGCACAGAGGCGTGATGATGAGGATGCGGATAGCGAAAGATCGCTTGGGATGCATAAGATTCTTTTGACACCCAAGAAAGAGGTGGACAGCTTAGTACAAAGGAGCAGGCTGTTCAGGACGGCTTGCACAGCCAAGGACAGGAAATGCAAAGTCATAGTTGACAGTGGGAGCACCGATAATCTCGTTTCATCCGAGATGGTGGAAAAGCTGGAGCTGGAAACAACTAAGCACCCAAGTCCATATAAAGTCTCGTGGCTACAAAAACGACACCGGGTAAGTGTCACTAAACAATGCTTGGTTAAATTTAAAATTGGGAATTACCATGATGAGATTCTGTGTGATGTTATTCCCATGGATGTGTGTCATATATTGTTGGGTAGACCATGGCAGTATGATAGAAATGTTGTTCATGATGGGAGGATGAACACATACACCTTGAAGAAGGATGGGAGGATCCATAGATTGCTTCCGATAAAGGATAAAGAAGTGAAGCCGGAAGTAACCAGCAAAATACTTTTTATGAGCGGGAAGGAGCTTCTCACAGAGATAGAGAAGAATGAAGATCCACAATTCTTTGTTGTTAGGAAGCTGAGAATTGTCCTGACAAGCACAAGAGTGGACGACTTGCCAGAGGAGATTCAGGAACTGCTGGAAGAGTTCGTTGATATCATCGTGGATGAACTACCTCATTTGTTGCCACCGATGAGGAGTGTGAGTCACCATATTGACCTCATACCTGGAGCAAGCTTTCCAAATAAAGCAGCGTACAGGTTGACACCTCAGGAGAACGAGGAAGTCAAAAGGCAAGTGTAGGATATGCTAGATAAAGGACTGGTGAGGGAAAGTCTCAGTCCGTGTGATGTTCCAACAGTGCTGAGTCCGAAAAAGGATGGAGGCTGGAGGATGTCTACAGACTCCAGGGCGATAAATAAGATCACCATCAGATACAGATTTCCACTACCGAGAATGGACGATCTGATGGATTGCCTGAGTGGGGCAAATTATTTTTCAAAGATTGATCTCAAGAGTGGATATCACCAGATCTAGATGAGAGAGGGAGATGAATGGAAAACAACATTCAAGACAAACGAAGGTTTGTACGAATGGATGGTCATGTCGTTTGGGTTGACAAACGCGCCAAGAACTTTTATGAGACTGATGAATGAAGTCCTGCAGGAATTCATCGGTAAATTTGTGGTCATGTATCTGGACGACATACTGATTTTCAGCAAGACCAAGGATGAACACTTGAGGCATTTGGCCATTGTGATGAGAAGGCTACAATAGGAGAAGTTGTTGATCAATTTGAAGAAGTGCTCATTCATGCAGACAAAACTCATTTATTTGGGTTTTGTAATCTCGGCGAATGAATTGAAGATGGATCCTGAGAAAGTGGAAGTAATCAGGAATTGGCCATTACCGAGGAATGTTTTTGAGGTAAGGAGTTTTCATGGTTTGGCTAGTTTCTACAGAAAGTTCATTCGAAATTTTAGTGGAATTAGCGCCGCAATGATGGACACAGTAAACAAGCGGCACAAAGTTTTTCACTGGACAACCGAGGATGAGAGAAGCTTCAATCTATTGAGGTGGAAGATCACAGAGCAACCAATTCTGGTGTTGCCTGATTTTTAGAAAACATTTCAGGTGAAATGTGATGCGAGTGGGTATGCTGTTGGAGGGATTTTGAGTCAGGATGACATACCTGTGGCATATTATAGCGAGAAGTTGGATGATGCAAAGTTGAAATACTCCACGTACGATAAAGAGTTCTATGCCATCATACATGCATTGAAGAAGTGGAGGCATTACTTAATACCCAAAGAATTCGTTTTGTACAACGATAATCATGCATTGTAGTTCGTGAGTCAACAGGAGAAGTTGAACCAAAAGCATGTGAAATGGGTAGAGTACATGCAAAATTTTACATTTGTGATCAAACATATTTTGGGGACTGCTAACAAAGTAGCTGATGCTTTGAGAAGGAAATGTTTGTTGCTGCAGGATTTTAGAGTCAAAACCTTGGGTTTTGAAAATTTAAAAGATATGTATGCAGGTGATGCGGATTTTGCAGAAGCATACGAGGCAGCGGAGAATCCAGTTCTCAGGGATCGGACTCCATGGCTGGAATATATGATCCAGGATGGATTGTTGTTTAAAGGCAACCAGCTGTGCATTCCATATTTCTCCATACGGGAGAATTTGGTAAAGGAGAAACACAGCGGAGGATTAGCAGGTCATTTTGGACATGACAAAACATTCGCAAAGCTGAGCGAATCGTATTATTGGTCAGGCATGTGTGCAGATGTAAAAATATTTGTTGATAGATGCAGGATATGTCAACATGCGAAGGGCCGAAAGAAGATTGCTAGGTTATATTAGCCATTTCCCATACCCGAGAGACCATGGGAGGCAATTAGTATGGATTTTGTGTTAGGACTGCCGAGGACGCAAAGAGGAGTTGATTCCATCTTTGTGGTGGTGGACAGGTTTTCGAAGATGGCACATTTCATACCATGTCATTAGACCAGCGATGCAACCCACATCGTGAATTTTTTCTTTAAAGAAATTGTCAGATTGCATGGATTTCCGAGAAGCATAGTCTCGGATCGGGATACGAAATTCATAGGTCATTTTTGGAGGATGCTATGGAAGAAGATAGAAACTGAATTGGAGTTTAGTTCTTCTTATCACCTCCAGACAGATGGACATATGGAAGTGGTCAACATGAGCTTAGGGGATTTACTGAGAATCTTGGTGACAGAGCACCACAACAGTTGGGACCAGATATTGCCACAGGCAGAATTCGCGTACAATGATTCGGTGAATCGGAGTACAGGAAAAAGTCCATTCCAAATTTTGTATGGGACACAGCCAAGGGGAGTTTCTAAGCTCAGGGATTCAGGAAAGGCTGATACTAGCAGCGCGAGTGCTGAAGAGTTCACTGAAGCCATGCAGGAACTTCACGCGGAGGTGAAGCAGCGACTGCAGAAGTCCAATCAAGAGTACAAACGCAGAGCTGATCAACGGAAGAGACAACTTTAGTTTGAAGTTGGGGATATGGTTCTGGCGCACTTAAGGAAGGAAAGGTTCCCGAGGGGAACATATAACAAGCTCAATATGAAAACAATCGGACCGTGCAGAGTCCTGAAGAAATTCGGGGAGAACGCATATGAGATTGAATTGTCGGATGGCATTGGGATATCTCCGATTTTCAATATTTCGGATTTATACCCATACAGGGCTGGAGAAGTTGACACTAGAACCGAAGAACCAATGGTCCAGTGGCATAAGCAATTACCAGTTGCACAGAAGCCTCAGATGGAGTGCATACTGGATAAAAGAGTAGGCAGGAAGACTAGGCGAAAGGAGTACTTTGAATACCTGGTGAAATGGAAGAACCACCCAGTTGAGGATGCCAACTGGGAAACAAAAGCAGTGATACTGAAACATGGTCACACTGTGCAGGAGCTCATGGACAGGAGCCCATGAAACTTTTCGAGACGAGAAGTATGATGCAGGAGCATCCACACCTCATCAAGCGAGCCAACGCGTGGAGAAAGACAGCTGGACAATCCAACATACTTATTTTTGAAATCTACCTTGATATTTGTTGCACTAAGCATTAATGGGTTAATGTAATGAAGTGCACTTGTAATGTATTATATATAGGAAGGCATTTATTAGTTTTAATGTTGTTAGATAGGAATTTATTGTAGAATTGATAGCTTCAAATTTCAAGAGGGAAAACGGAATATAGGTACCCTCCTTTGTACATTGTATTATTATAATTATCGAGAGCAAGCAGAGCAGAGCAGAGAATTTGTGGAGAACACCCATGTACAGATATTGAATTAATAGGAAAACTTTGATTCAATTCCATGGCTGTGATTATTCTCTGTGTGTTGTTGATATTATGCTCTTGCATATTTGCTTCTTGTTATGCCTTTGTTTTGTATGTTGTGTATGTGATTTCATGGTAGATTCGAAATATGTGAGAGAGATGAGAATGAGTTTCAATTGTTTCTCTGTCTGAGCCAGGATATTCCTGCATAGAGGGCAGTCGAATTCCTCCGCATAGAGTGTGTTGGGGAGGCTAGACAGTTGAACTTTTGTTCTCATCTGCACCCAGAAGTTGATTGGGTTGGTAAAGTCGTGCAGGGAAGTTCCGATCGAATTTGGAAGTCTCAGTGGCGATTCTGAGCTAAGGGAGTGGAATATCTCTATTGCAGGTTAGTGCATGGGATTTGAAGAATTCAACACTTAGAGAGTTGTTGAAAAGTCGAGCATAGGAAGCGGGCGTAAAAGTCTCTAAAAGAGTCAGAGTTGCAAAGTTCAGGAGGGATAGTTCCTTCGAGTTATTGTGGGAACAGACCCAGAAAAAAATTCTGAACCGGAAGAAGATTCGAGGTGGGAGAAATCCTTGAGGAGAATCAACAGACGAGATTCACGGGAGGGAATCACGAAATCCCACTAACCGTTCGATCGTAGAGAAGTTGCGCAGGAGTTAACATCTTGGTGGGCGAAGGACTAAATCCCATCGGGGTTTGGCGTTCGGCGTTTGACGAGGCAAGAGTGTTAGACTCGTTGAAATCGCAAGTCACGATTTCCCGATCTATCCATAGCTGTTGATTTCCACAGGGCAGGTGGCACGAGATCCCGGGAGGTCGCAAATCGGCACTTCATCATGTTCAATGTTGAAAAAATTTCAGAGAATTCACGAATCGGCAAGATGCGACGGGTCCCATGGTGATAGTGATCCGCATTGATAGGTGGCGCTGTATCGGGGAATCGGCACCTCGGTACTCGAGGTTTGGAAATCCAAGACGTTGACATCGCGGATAGAAATTTCCCGATAGGGAAAATCCCCGACAGGACGGAGGCGTTGATGGTTAACCATCGAAGATCGAGGTTTGGGGTTTGAACTGCACGAGAACATGCACACAGGTTTCACGATAGCGCGAAGCTCGATTTCCCGAGGAACTTACCGGGAGAATCAACAGATCACCCTGTGGGTGATGGAAAGGTTCTGATACGTGATCTGAGAGCATTATAGCTCTTCGGGCCCGTGAGACGAAGAAGGTCCTGGTGAGAGCGGCTGCTGCTGAGAGCGGTTGCGTCACATTCCCATGGATGTTTGTCATCTATTGTTGGGTACACCATGGCAATATGACAGGAATGTGGTTCATGATGAGAGAAAGAACACATACACCCTAGAGAAGAATGGTAGAACTCACATGTTGTTGTCGATTAAAGACAAAGAGGTGAGACCAGAGGTGAGAAACACTGTACTTCTCATGAGTGGGAAGGAACTTCTTAATGAGGTTAAGAAGAAGGAAGACACACAATTTATTGTGGTCAGGAAGCCTAGAATTGTTTTGACCAGTATGAGGATAGATGATTTACCAGAGGAAATCCAAGAGTTGTTGGAAGAGTTTGTTGATATAGTAGTGGACAAACTACCTTGTTCGTTACCACCTATCAGGAGTATAAGTCATCGCATTGATATTATACCTGGAGCCAGTTTACCAAACAAAGAAGCGTACAGATTGAGGCTGCAAGAGAATGAAGAAGTCAAGAGACAAGTCTAGGATTTAATGGAAAAAGGATTGATTAGAGAAATCTTGAGTCCATGTGTTGTTCCACCAGTGCTCAACCCAAAGAAATATGGAGGCTGGAGAATGTGTATAGACTCAAGGGCAATCAATAAGATCACCATCAGATATAGATTTCCATTACCAAGGATGGATGATTTGATGGATTGCTTGAGTGGAGCAAGATTTTTTTCAAAGATTGATTTGAAAAGCGGATATCATCAAATTCACATGAGAGAAGGTGATGAATGGAAGACAACATTCAAGACAAATGAAGGGATGTATGAATGGATTGTTATGCCATTTGTCTTAACAAATGCACCCAGTACTTTCATGAGATTGATGAATGAAGTCCTGAAGGATTTCATAGGGAAATTCGTCATTGTATACCTTGACGATATATTAATTTTCAGCAAGACGGAAGCAGAGCACTTAAAGCATTTAGCTGCAGTGATGAGGAGGTTACAGCAAGAAAAATTGTTGATAAATATGAAGAAATCATCATTTATGAGGACAAAACTCATTTACTTGGGTTTTGTTATCTCTGCAAATGAGTTGAAGATGGATACAAAAAAGGTAGAAGCAATTAGTAACTGGCCATCACCGAAAAGTGTGTTTGAAGTTCGAAGCTTCCATGGTTTAGCTAGTTTCTACAAAAAATTCATCCGAAAATTCAGTGGAATTAGCGCACCAATGATGGCTACAGTGAAGAAAAGACATAAATCTTTTCACTGGATAGAGGAAGCAGAGAAGATTTTCAACCTGCTGAAGAAGAAGATCATGGAGCAACCAATTTTGGTTTTTCCATATTTTAGCAAGAAGTTTCAGATCAAGTGTGACGCGAGTGGATTTGCAATTGGAGCAGTCTTGAGCCAAGACGACAGACCGATTGCATACTTCAGTGAGAAACTGAATGAGGTGAAGATTAAATACTCAACGTATGACAAAGAATTTTATGTAGTCATACAAGCGCTGAAGAAATGGAGACACTATTTGGTTCCTAAAGAGTTTGTTTTGTACAACAACAATCATGTTTTGCAATTCGTGACTCAACAGGACAAGTTGAACCGAAAGCATGCTAAATGGGTTGAATTCATGCAAAATTTTACTTTTGTAACTAAGCATATTTCTAGAACTATTAACAAAGTTGTTGATGCTTTGAGCAAGAAATGTTTGCTTATGCAGGAATTTAGAGTCAAAACTTTGGGTTTTGATAACCTCAAAGAGATGTACCAGGATGATCCAGATGTTAAGGAGGCATATGAGGCATATGAGAATCCAGTTCTCAGGAACAAAAGATAGTGGATTGAATACACGATCCAGGATGGATTATTGTTTAGGGGAAATAAACTATGTATTTCAAAATTCTCCATGAAGGAGAATTTGTTGAAGGAAAAACATAGTGGAGGATTGGCCAGACACTTTAGTCATGACAAGACATTCTCAAAATTGAATGGATCATATTTTTGGCTAGGAATGAGGACAGATGTTAAGAGATTTGTGGACAGGTGAAGAATTTGTCAACACACTAAAGGAAGAAGGCAAAATACAGGGTTGTATCAGCCATTACCCATACCAGAAAAGTCGTGGGACGCAGTGAGCATGGATTTCATATTGGGACTGCCAAGGATGCAAAGAGGATGTGATTCAATATTTTTGGTAGTCGACAGATTTTCCAACATGGCACATTTCATACCATGCCAAAAAACCAGCGACACAACTCATATTGAGAACCTGTTTTTCAAAGAAGTCGTCAGACTTCATGTCTTGCCAAGGAGTATTGTTTCGGATAGAGATACCAAGTTTGTGGGACATTTCTGGAGGACTTTATTGAAGAAGCTAGGGACAAGTTTGTCATTTAGCTCAGTGTATCATCCTTATATGGATGGGTAGACAGAAGTTGTGAATAGAAGCTTGGGAGATTTGTTGAGGAGCCTAGTGACTGAACACCACAGTCAGTGGGATCAAATTCTGCCACATGCAAAATTTGCTTATAATGATTCGACCAACAGAAGAACAGGGCAGAGTCCATTCTAGATTGTATATGGAATGCATCCAAGGGGAGTTTCTGAATTGAAATATTCGGAACAAGCTAAATTCAGAAGTTCTAGTGAAGAGGACTTTGCAGAAGCAATGAAGGAGCTTCACAACTGAGTTAAGGAGCGATTGCAGAGTTCAAATCAAGAATACAAGCGCAAAGAAGATCAACACAGGTGAGAACTTCAATTTGAATTTGGTGATTTGATTCTCGCACATCCGAGGAAGGGGAGGTTCCCAAGGGGAACATATAACAAACTGAAAATGAAGAAGATTGGACCATGCAAGGTCTTAAAGAAATTTGGGGCAAACACATATGAGATTGAATTACCCGATGAGATCGAAATTTCACCGATATTCAACGTTGTGGATTTGTACCCTTACAGAGATAAAGAAATAGGAACAAAGGAGGAACAGACAGAGGTTCATTGGACCAAACAAATGCCTGTAGCTGAAAAGACACAGATGGAAATTATAATGGACAACATGATCAGCAAGAAGACCAGAAGAAAAGAGTATTTTGAATACTTGGTCAAATGGAAGGGACATCCAGTTGAAGATTCCAGCTGGGAAGATGAAGCCGAGATTCAAGAGCATGAACAGACCATTCAAGATCTCATGAACAGGACTTCATGAAAATTTTCAAGTGAGGGAGTATGATGCAGGAGCATCATAAGCAGTCAAGTGAGCATGGAGGCGAAAGACAGCTAGAAAGCGCAACACACGTTTTTCACGTTTTGAAATGTTTCAAAAGTTTAGGGGAGTGGATATTAATGTAATAGTTAGGAAGATGGAGTACTTGCATTTATATCTTGGAGGTTGTAAACAAATCTTGAACGATTGCTCTCATATGTAAAAAATTAAAGCATTTAAGCCCGGTTAATTAAAGTAGGTAGGTTTGAATTAATAGATTAGACAGTTTAGGAAGAAGGAGGTAAAACGGATATAGACACCCTCATATTTGTATTATGACATTCATTGTAACATTATCATGAGCATAGAGAAGAAGAGGAGAGCTACAGAAGGAGCTGTAGAGAAGAATCCATGTACAGAAGCTTTGAATTAATATATGGAGCTTTGAATCAGACTCATGGTGTTATGATGTTTTCTGTCTATATATGTTGAATGGTATGCTAATAGTTGTTTTATTCTCTCTGTTATGAATTTTCTTTGATACTGTACATGTATGATTTCATGTTTAATGTTTGAAGTCTGAGAGAGAAAGAGAATGAGTTTCAATTATTTCTCATCCTGAGTGAAAGTTCTTGCAAGGAGTGAAGTGAAGCATCTGCAAGGTGTGCGTCGACGAAGGTCTGAGTTTTATCTCAGAAAGATCAGGAGGGATACCATTGTTCTCATTCCTGCAAAAGTGCAAGTTAAGCACAAAAGTCGTGTAAGGTGTGCGCAAGCTAGTTGAAATCTTAGGACTTATCAACTAAGGAAGGATATGAGGACTGTTGTTGCCGGGTGCACATAGTAGAAGAATCAAATACTTAGAAGTATTTGAAAGATTGTCGCAAGGAGTGCGTGAAGGAGTCCTTTCGAGGCTTGGAGTTGCCAGAGAAAGCTCAGGAGGGTTAACACCTTTGAATACTTCAAAGGGAGACAAGGGTCGAAGTCATCCAACAGAAGTTAAGTTCCAATTGAAGAACTTCATTTCATTTTGCAGAGGCTGCCAAGGAGAAAACAAACGATTGGAATTCTCTGTGGATAATTCGTGAAGCCACGAGGACCATAGGATCCAAAGGAGTTGCAGGGAAGATAAGGTTTGGACGAAATCATCCTTTTGAGTTCAAGAACCAACAAGGACTATTGATCATGATCTGTATGAGCATCATATCATTTTGTCATTTCGTGGATCCTGATGAAAAGGAGTTGAGTGCAGTGGAACAAAATTCCCGAAGTCGCGAGTTGCGATAGGAATTAGCGGGGAGTTTCAGGATTTCGGCACTTCAGTTGTTGGGAAAAGGAGGAGGCAGTGATTTGGGTTCGAGAGTCCCGAAAACTGGAAAGAGTGACATGTGGCACATTTGTCAGGTGGGGATCGCAAGGTTGATAGGTGGCGTGTACTCATGCATCGAGGAGTCAACTCATAGTTTCCCTATCACACCTCAGGATTTCGCAAAGGAAGAGCATGAAGGCTCTACACTCCAACTCGCGAGGTTGAGAGTTGTGAGAAGTGTGAAAGGGAAGTCAGACTATCATTGACTATCGCATCTCGAGATTTTGTAGGAAAAGAGCACGAGAGCTCAACGCTTCAATTCGAGAGATTGCTAGTTGTGAAAGAAATTTGAGTCAGGACCAGTTCTGTCATGTGGAGGTGAATCTCGTACCTTGTGCCTGTTCGCATAAGAGGGTTTCAGAAGGACCTATGGATCGATTCATTGAAGGTTTCGATAGTGATCTAAAAGAGCCACTTCGGCTTAAGGAGATTTGAACAATCCTGTGAGTGGATCTCGACCTGAGGGTTCGGGGGTCTACACCAAAGACCAGAGAATCGAACCAAATGATATGGAAGAAGAAGAGAATGTTTTGTGTGGTAGTGAGGTTCTGTATGAATACAAAATATTGCGAACAATCAATCCTAGAGAATTTGGGTTGGGAAAGTATGGTGAAATTGAAAGTTTAACGAAGACAACCTCGTGGAAGGGATGAGAAACAAAAACCAAGTAAGAAAGGCTTGGGTTAACCATACCAAAGAAATGGCGATAAGGATATTATCCCACATTCGCAAGGAAACACGATTTCAAAAATTTTATATTGAAAAAGAACATTTATGTAATTTGAATGCAAGTGGAAGAGTCATGGAACTATGTGAAATGTGTTAAATTTTGGCATAGAGAACTATGGGCACAAAATAAGATAAATATTGATTGTTCACCTCCTCATATAAATGGTTAATTTCAAATATTGGGGTCTGATACTAGGTGGGGTATCTCATACACGTAAACACCATGATTGAAACCTTGCCCAGACCACGTGTTCAGTCATATGAGTGCCATGTCAGAGGAAGTCTGCATCAATGATGCTACATGTTAGGACATGTATCGATACCACATCATCTAGTGTACATAAAGAATAAATCCATGCAGAAGCCACCTCATCTGCAACATAAGCACAAGAGATCTCAAAAAATGACTCTGTACCAAGACATTGTGGAGATAATGAGCATGGAAAAGAATCAAGATTATGTGAAGAAATAAGTGTGAACCGTTAGACCCATGGCGAGAGTTAAAAAATTGATTATTTGTAAGAGACCCATGGTAGGATTTTGAAAAATTGACTAAGTGTCAAGAATCAGTCGGACAAATTAGGTCACAGATATAGAGTCGAAAAAATGTCATACACCTGTGGTGAATCCATCAAGAAATATTGATGGTCGAGATCAATCCGAGATATGATTGGATGGTGGTTCTGCGATGAAGGTTCAATCTATGTGAAAACTGGATC
Source organism: Picea engelmannii (assembly GCA_009831015.1). Classification (NCBI taxonomy): domain Eukaryota; kingdom Viridiplantae; phylum Streptophyta; class Pinopsida; order Pinales; family Pinaceae; genus Picea; species Picea engelmannii. The sequence continues at coordinate 1,266,743 of ML778184.1, forward strand.
AACAGTCAAGATCAATCCAAGGTCTATATTGCAGAGTTGTTGAACACTAACGATCTATTATGTGTTTTGATGGGTAGAAATCATATCAACAACCACGATTTATTTTAAGGACCACATCCGACGACTGCTAAGTGTTGAAGTCTATACTATGGTCTGAGAAAATATCACACATGAAACCAAAGGGGAGTCTATGCATATTTCTATGGAATGTAGTTTCTGAATTTTGAGGAGATCTTGAGCCAACTCCATGGACATACTTTTTTGTGTGGAAAATTTCATGGAAGTGTCGAATGTATAAGTAATGATGCTAGAATATAGTTTAAGTGTGAATAATTGAGAAAGGATGGAAGAGTAAGAAGTGTAAGAGTGGATCATGTGAAGAGAATATATGAGGCTCCAAGGTCCAAGGATGCTAGAGAACAAAATACAGATAATATAAGGGAGGCTGGGAGGTGCAAAGACAAAGGAAATTATGAAACTATGCAAGATTATGAATTGTGACAGTAGATACAAACCAACATATTGGTGAAGCTGAAGGATTGAATGGAATATATAATCTCATATTATCCACAAATTGAAGAGAATGATGTTTCGAGTAAAATTGGTATCTACAAGAAAAATTGAGTTGGTGCTTAGCTAAGGTGATTGGCGTCTCGTACAAGTTGGTATATAAAAACATTATTCTTGAGTTGGTGCCCCAATCATAAAAAAATTGAATTGGGAAAAATATGAAAATTGTGATCTTGAAATAACAATACGCACCTGTTTGTTATGATCTTTCCTCGCTTGTAATTTGTTGGTAAGCCAATTTCGGTTGGGTTGTCCAAACCAACTCTATCTTTGGGAAGTAAAACGATGGTTTCAGATATTTTGGGTTCCCTTATCTTGCTCTTATTCCTCAAACATTGATCTGTAATGGAGACCAGTGATACATGAGACCTACGGAACAATTAATAGTAGTTATAAAATAAAAATTGAAATTCAGGAAAGAACGCAAGGGGAATACTAATACTCTAGTAAAATACCTCTCCTTCTTCTTCTCCCTTGGATTGGAATGATATGATTGTATCTTGTCACGATGATGTTCACAGTAACTGCTACCCTCCATCTAGGCATTTCTACACCAACACTTCCTGTTGTTTCCCTGACGACATCGCAATTCCTCTGCCAAATTGCATTTGGCTTTCGTCTTCATGATTCTGTATTCTAAAATGGAAATGCATGGAATCAAGAGATGCGAAAATTTGAATGATACCCCAATGATAAGTCTTCCCATATTTTATATCATTAGAACATTAAAATGTCTATTCTCCCAATTTTCCTCCTCCTCCTTCCTTCACCTCTTGTAGAAATTTTCAATCCAAAAATGAGACCCCCNACATCCTTATCCCCCCATTAATTACTTCACCCACCTTTTAATAATAAAATAATAAAACTCTCATTTAATATATTTTAATAAATAATTAAATTTAAATTAAAAACTATGATAAAAATTAATCAATTTGGGTTCTTACATACACCCACCCTTCAAGAAAATTCATCCCGAAGTTAGAGTAATTCATAATACAAGGGTCACGATACACAATTCATACATCCACATCAAATATTCAACATAATCAATTTAAAACACTTATACATACTAGTGTACATGTGCAATGCATGCATGTGTAGCTAGCACATAAATGACTCACACATGCACTAATGGAAATAATTATCACTCCTAAAGTAATTCTTGCATGCGTCCAATCCAATCAACAAGACCATTCATTTCATAAAAGATAGTAAACTATTTAAAATGTTCACGAAATCCCTCAATTACAATAATTTAGCACAAACAACATTCACTTAGATAATTGTAGTTTATATATATATATATATATATATATATATATATTTCAAAAAGAGGAAATCAAGAAATTCTTCTATAAGGCGAAACCCCACACACTCTCAACTACTTCTAGTTATCCTTCCTCCCTAACTTACTTACATATTCCATCCCTATCCTTCTTATGATGAACTACCTTGGAGCATCAACTATATTGACCTAACTCTAAATAGAACCCGTAAGAGGAAGTTCCAACTCTCTTGACCAAGCTTCCCCAACAGGCAACTGACAATCATCATCACACGTCTAGGGGAGCATGAGCTAACACCATCCTCCCATGAATCAAATTTTCGTAGAATACATGGTGGAAAATGCCTCCACCCCTCTTAATAGGACTAGGGTCAACACCCTAGCACGGACCATACAGTGGCATTGCGTTGCTCATAATTTTTTCATCGTATATTCAGTTTCAGGCAGTCTCACCACCGGAAAACCTGCACTTGCCCAAACATCATAGCAATGCATTTGAACCAATATAATTTCATATACAAAGATTCATACCATATTGTTTCCTGTTCGATGTTCGATGTTCATGAAGTCAACCTTTTATCATCATTATTCTTTGACTATTCCATAGGCTATCGACATGTAAATTAGTCTATAACACAAACCCATGCATATCCATGCATTATCATCATGTAAATGCATTTAATCATATTCTCAATCTTTTATCCATGTACCAACAACTTAAATGCCAAAATTTCCAAGTTAGAAATAGATTGCATAATATCCATCGTAATTCAAATAACGATAAACATTCGTAGTATTGACATTAACATAGGTCCATATGTCTTAAAATTTCAAGTGTATCATTAATAGTTTCATAGTGAATAGAAAATAAAAGGTGATTATGGATTAATTAATTCTCGTTATCTAAGTCAAAAGGTGGCATTACATACACCCACCCTTCAAAACAAAACTTCTTCCCAAAGTTATCGTCTTTCTCAATATAAGGAAAAATTCATGACACAACTTATATGTGTCTCCTATGATAGAAAACCCTATTCTATATTGGTCTCATTGTACCTTCACTGGTTAAAACATGTTGAGGCTATTATTATATTGATTACAACAACCCCTATTTAGTAAGCACCTTATTGTGTCTCTACTCTATTTTATTATCACTTTTAATTTAATTAACGATAAGACACACTTTTGTTATATATTTATTCTTCCTAAGTTCCATAAATGACCCCCATATATAAAGTATATTTTATTGGTTTGTTCACGAATTAGAAAATTAGCTCATCATCAGTTCTCTAGTTAAGTGAATCTTATATTGAGTTCGATATAAACTTCATTAAGTCATACATACAATCCTACCTAAGGTATATTGATAATTATAAACAATCGTTATTGACTTTGATTATCTCTCTAATGTAATTAACTCCCTTATTATACTATTGTCCTTAGACTATAATTCTTGTTCATGCTCTCATTTACTTTTGTGTTTTATGATCTATCCTACTTATTAATTTTTTTATTATTATTATTATTTTATATATACACATTATCTCAATTGTCTACTACCCTTTGTGACATCATATCATGTTGGATTTATTACATTTTCACACCTTGTATTACATTGATAACCTTTGTATTATATCATTATTTATTTATTATCTTTCTGTTACATCTATTTTTCTCTAACCATCATTTAGTCCATGCTATGTTCTTAATACACTTCGTGCATATCCTCTCACTATATTCAACCACACTTCATGTCAACACTTTATTTCTATATTATCACATTTCATAAACCTTGTACTTTTTCTATCTTACCTACTTGTATGTCACTTCACACTCTAATACTTTATACTACTTGCCATTCTTGTACATTTATTTGTTTATCATTAATATTCTCCCTAAATTTTCCATCATTATTACATATTAACTATCTTGTCATTCTTATATCCTTGTCATCCTTGCCATATTTCACTTTACGTATATTACCTATTTCTTGATTCTTCTTCTTATTATTTTTAACCTATCTCACATTAAGAGCACACTAAGAACATTACCGTATATTTTATTTTGTATCCACTCACATTATAAATATTACACCATTCAATCATCTAATAAATTTTATTGTGACCTCACACATTTATTATAATATTAATTTGCCTTTCACAATCCTACATATAATATATAAACACACTTGTAACATCATTACATATATTGAATTGATATTGCTATACTATGATCAATCCTTTCAACTTCACATTATAATAGGATCGTGCTCATCAATATAAATTTGTTTCACTAATTGTTGAACCAATACTTATTTTATTATGCTCTTATCATCATAATCTCTATAAAATATGTAAAACAAACATTTAAAAAAAAAGATATTTACTGTTATGATTGTTTTATATATAATCCATTTTAAAAACATATCGATTATGTTATAGCATTCAGTTTAACCCCACACATATTAATAAATATACATATGTGTGGTTAGAATGAGTATATAATATAATTATAATAATAATATATATAATATAATTTCAATATAATATAATTATAATTATAATTTAAAACTCACAAATCTATATAAATCATAAAATAAAGTGTAAAAAAAATAAATGACTCTCACGTTATAATAAATTTGAGGTTTCAACCTTATTAGAATTGTGTTACATAAATTTTAGGTTATGGACTTATTAAACTTATGTTACAGGTGAGTTCATTAAAAAAAAACGTTTAAATAGCATAAAATAACTAGCATGAAAATAAATCACCATTAAATCATAATAAATTTGAGATTTGCTCGATGTTGTATTATAGATCAATATCTTTAAATCAGACATGTTACAACTTTTATTAGAATTGTGTTACATAAATTTTAGGTTCTGGACTTATTAAACTTATGTTACAGGTGAGTTCATTAAAAAAAACGTTTAAATAGCATAAAATAACTAGCATGAAAATAAATCACCATTAAATCATAATAAATTTGAAATTTGCTCTATGTTGTATTATAGATCAATATCTTTAAATCAGACATGTTACAACTTTTTGTGGGTTGAAGAAAATGAATATCCAAATCCAGAGTTCTTTAAATGGTTGCTTAAATGGCTCTCTCTTTATTCTTATAAAATGTTTAAATTAATCTCAAAGCAGCAAAGCAGAAATGTTAGGCCTCTTAACTACAAGATTGAACTCATTTATGGATATTACATTTGTTGAATATACTCCGAATTGGAACACAAATACTATAAATTATACTAATCAATAATGTAAAGGTTTAAATAATTGTTTTTAATATAATTGTTTGATATATTCATAAATTTTGCTAAGTTATCATGCTGAAGTTTTATTTTGTGCAATGTCAATAAGTCAATAAGTTATGTTCTTGGCATTTTTTTTTTCTAATTTTGTACTTGTTTTAAGAACAAGCAAAAACTATCCATTTTGCTTCGTTTCAGGCCTTGAATTGGGTCGGGATTTTTTTTTATTCTTGTTTCCTTGTGACTCTTAATCTAAAGGTCAATGTTTGATATGACTTGGATATTTTAGCTGTATGAAATGTTGTTGGGCAGTTGTGAACCAAACTTTGCATTCATTACTTGAACATGGGCCACAACCAATTTATCTCTTCATGTGTATAGATTACAAGGATTTGAGAAATGCGTTGACTTGGATGTGGATTGGGATAATTGCATCATGCATGTATGGGGTTTGGATAAGTAGAGTTAAGTGGGGAGGGACCGTGCTTGAGTAAAGTGACACATTAAGTGGTCTGAATATGTTTCGGGAAACAAAGAGGAGACAGTAAAGAGGGAACTTAACCGTGTACGTGATTAGGTGAATTTGGGTAGAGAAATGGGTGTCTGACATTATGACAGATAGGTTAAATTTTTATAAGTTGCAATGCACTAGGGTGGGAAACATTTACAAGGAGTTTAATTACATTGCGAGTATGTTTTCGATTTCAATGACATGTGTGTTTTTGGTTGAACTATCGATGTGAATTCAACCAAGTTGAAGGTGCGCATATGTTGGCAAGAGAAGTTTCAATTATCTATTGAAAAATGCATGCATGGACCAAAGTGTAAAGCTGATGCAAGTTGTATCATTGGTAAGAGAGTCAAAGCATTCAATATATTGGGGGGTCGTATTCTTCTTGTTTGGGGAACTGTGGAAAAATCTCTTTCTAATAAGATTACAAGAATGGTGCTCATGTTCTTAAGGTACAACAAAGTCACAGGTGATTACAGGTTGTACGCTTAGAGACTACATATGATAACCAATGAATAGTTGGCCTCCATACACTAAACCCTATAGTGAACTATGTTTTACCAGGTCTTTCTTGATTGCAGAATCCAAGTGCCTGAAGACGAGAAAAGTTTGCAGTTGTATTGAGAGTGTGAAGACCATGTCTCCGTTGGGCACCATGTTCTTCCCCTTCGTCTTGGCTTGGCGCATGGGCATTGGGTTGTGTGTTGACTTTGAATATGGTCGATAGTTGGTAGGCTTAAATACTTGGAGATTGGGACTTCGGGAACATACAGTCCAGACGTGTATGCCTGATTACCTTGATCTGGATTGAAGGTTCCTGAACTAATGTCTGATAACCCCCCCTAACAGTAAGGACCATGTGTGTTTCCCAAGCTTCCTAAGTTGTTGTTCCAACTATGAATATAGTTTCGATGTTGTGTTTTCCTCCAATGAAAACTAAATGAAGGCTCAAGCCCTACCCTTATCTTCAATCATGCCCTCTTCAATAATAGGATGGAGAGGACTTCTTTCTGGGACCAACTACACAATTAAGTGGATACCAGTGCCTCCCACCTCAAGAGAAAATATGCTACACCTGCTTCACTCAGAGATGACAGTCGAGTGGGATGTTTCTAATCCATTTAATATGGGGCTCAGGGTCAAATAAGCTTGGGCGGGGTGTTTTACCTCAAAGGAAGAGTCCATTTAAGAAGCATCTCTTTCAGGTCAAGTAATTTAGCTCTCGAGTAGCGAACAGAGGATCGGAGTCCATTCAAAAGGAGGAGAAGATATCATTCGAGAACAAGTTATAGATCTAAGAATACCACCAGTTTACCTCGAGAAAGTTGACTTTATTAACCTAGTAAAATCACCTGCCTATATCGGGATTGCTTTTGAAAAATCAAGAAGAAACCATTTAAGTTCCAGTTGTTTCATACCCATATTCTATTGATCCATATGATACACCCGAAGTTGTAGTTCCAGCAAAAGTCAGGGGCTTAGTTGATTATTTTTTTATCATAGTTTCTAATTTAAATTTAATTCATTATTAAAATATATTAAATGAGACTTTTATTATTTTATTATGAAAAGGTGGGTGAAGTAATTAATTGGGGGATAAGGCTATTGGGAAATTAATGGGGGGGTAATTTTGTTGGGAAATTAATGAGGGGGATTTGAGTTAGGAGGATAATGAAGAGAGAAGGGGACTTGGAGAAGGGGGGGTCTCATTTTTTGATTGAAAAATTTTTCAAGAGGTAAAGGAAGGAGGAGAAAGAAAATTGGGAGAATAGAGCATTTAGGAAACTCTCATAGGGAACTGTTGTTGCTAGGAATTTTGGGCTAAGGGCCTAGGAAACCCTAATGATTCCTAGAGCTAGGGAGTCTGAGAGGTTGTTCCTAGTTGGCTGGGAGGTTAATATTCAGTTTAGGGTAGTTGGGAATAATTATCAGAAAGCAAAAAGGGCCTAAATAAAATAATATAAAGGTTGAGGTAATCATTCTATATATTTCATTAAGTTTTTTTTTATTATGTTGTTGTTTTATTTTCCTGGTATAGAAAAATCATGAAAGAAAATTCTAAAGTAAGTTGCAGTAATTTCAGTAGGAAATTAGAAAGTATTTATTTATATGAGGCTCTGTAAGGTAGGCCTTATAGTCAAGAAGGCATAACCAAACTCATATCCAACCTTTATCGATGTAGCTTCTTTCATCTCTACATCAGGCGTTGTAGGTGCTTCTGGATCTACATGAGTCAATGTACTCTATCATTTTGGTTTCTTTGGTCGATGTGGCTTCTTCCATATTTGCATGAGTTGATCCTTCCATCTCTGCATGAGTTGATGTACTCGATCATGCCTTATTAAAGTCTTAGGTAGGAATTTTATAAGGTTGTAACAATCCTGCAGGGTGACCCCAATAGTTTAGACCTTGAATCCTGTAGTTCAAACCTTCAAATTGCAAATAGTTTATACCTTCCTTCCAATGTTTCAAGGAACATAATGAGGTTTTATTTGGTGCACAGTTGAAAGGTTCATATATCACATCTTTTCATGATGAAAAATGGAGAAATCACCTCATGATACTCATCTCTTCATCAGTCCCATTTATCCTCAGTCTGCATGGAAAAGCTTTGTTTGAGGCCTTCTTCAACATGCTCTGTATACCCTTTATTGATGCAGGAGCATCACAAGTCACCAACAAAGCAAGCGCAAAGGTGGAAGATAGCTAGAAACGCAACAACACACGTTTTGGAAAACATTTATGCAATAGCTAGGGGAGCGTATCTACATTTATGTTTTGGAGATTGTAAACAGATCTTGAGCGTTGCTCTCATCTGTCAAATATGAAGGCATTTAATTGTATTGAATGAAAAGTAGATAGGTCTTAATTTTGGATTTGATAGCTTCTAGTGTAGGAGGGAAAATAGATAGAAAGACACCCTCACTTGTATCATGGTGGGATCCCCAATTGTATCAGTGGAGTAATTTGTAGAGCTATAGAGAGTAAGAACATAGAGAAGAACCCATGTACAGGGATATTTGAGTTAATATAATAAAAAAACTTTGACTCGCATTCATGGTGTTATTATGCTTACTATTTGCATCTGTTTAATGGTATGTATATGGTTGCTTATATTTTATGTTATGCATTTATTTCAATGCTATGTATATGGTTTTTATTTCATGATAAATGTATGAAATCTGTGAGGAGAGAAGAATGAGTTTCAATTCCTGCAAAGAGTGTAGTGAATTTTCGCAAGGTGTGTGTCGACAAAGTTATGAGTTTTAGCTCAGAAATATTAGAAGATATATCGTTGTTTTCCTACCAGAAAAAGTGCAGGTGAAGCACGAAGTCGAGCAAGGTGTTCCCAGGCTAGGTGTGATCTTGGATTTTACCAAACCAAGAGAAAGATTGAAGGATTGTTGTCGCACAGAGTTGAAGGATCAAATAACTAGAGGTTATTTGTGAATGTCGCAAGGAGCGCATGAAGGAACCCATTGAATCCTTGAGTTTGCAAGAGAAATATCAGGAGGGGAAGAACCTTGAAGGGTTCAAGGGAAAGAAAGCATTGAAGTCACCCAAGAGATAGAAAACCTCAAAAAGATTTATGCCAGGGTGCTTGGTCAAATAAATCTTTCAAAAGGCTGATTGGATGGTGGAGTCACTTCAAGGAGAAGTGTCGATTTGCCATGGACCATTGGATTTCACAGACCAGCAGAGAGATTAAATCTGAGTGTTTTTCAGCACTCATAAGCTTGGGAGGAATAGAGGTCATTGTATTAGGATCAACAAGAGTCATTGATCTCATTCTTGAATTTCACTATTTCGGAATTCAGAAGTGAAGGATGTTGTGACTTGGAGTCGAGATTCACGAATTCCCGATTCGCGAAGTCCCGAAAGAACTAGCACCGTCAGATCATAGGAGAGCCCAGAGCCGTTGATTTATGGTGAGGGTTTATCGCAGTTTCAAAAGTCTGCGAAAGGAGTCATTTCATTTCAAATCATCGATACGTGAATTCCTTAAGTTCTAAAAAGATGGGCCCCAGGTTTTAGTCATAAGTCACATTGGAGAAAATTCAAGGGAGGAGTCAAGATCCATTAGCCCTTTCAATTTTCGAAGATTGAAGAGTCAGGGGGACTCATATCATGATTTGCGAGGTCGCGAAGTCCGAAACACCTTTTCATGTAAAGGTCACAGTCATAGTTGTTGGTCACTTGGGTGAGAGTTAGCAGCTTGTGCTTATTCGCACAAACGTGACTCATAAGGAGCTGTGGATAAGCACTTGCGAGTGTGAGTGATTTCTTGTGGGGAAATCAAAGGTTCAATCAGACTCTCAGGGAGATAAAGAATGATCCTAATACCGGGAGGTCATGTAGAACCTTCCAATCAAGGGTTTGTTGCGTCAGATTGGTATCAAAGCCTAGCCCACATTTTTCTTTTGTTTTCTGCGGGGAATAGATTGAAAAAATGTCTCCAAGAAGGAGGGAGATACCAATGCCCGATGCAACTGTGGAAAGGGAAATGAGAGAACTTCGTTCTCGATTAGATGCTATGGAAAAAACACAGAGATGAAATTTGACGTTGGATATGCCAGTGAAGTCGAAAGCAAAAATGAGGCTAGAGCTGAAGAAGAAGTCGTAGTCAAAGACGTTGTAGAAGAACGTCTATTCAGAGTTGTTGCAAGAATCAGTTCCAGAGAAAAGATGGACATTCTGATGTATGAAGGAAACTTAGATGTTGAAGAGATGCTAGATTGGTTTAGGGATCTGGATAAATACTTAGACTATGAGTATGTCGAGGAAGATAAGAAAGTTAAACATGTCGTTACCAGACTTAAAGGGCATGGAACACTGTGGTGGGATGAACTGCAGGCTGATAGGCGTTGCAAAGGCAAACAAAGAATCAAAAGTTGGGATAGAATGGTTGCAAAAATGAAAGCCAATTTTATACCGAGAGACTACTAGATCAATCTATTTCGAAGAATGAAAAACTTGAGACAAAAATGAATGACAGTGAAAGAATACACTGAGGAATTTTACAGGCTCAACATTAGAGCAGGTCATCGAGAAAATGATGATGAAAAGGTTTCCAGATACATGAATGGTCTGAGATATGAAATTCAGGATGAGATGAGCATGATGACAATCAGGAATGTCGAAGATTCTTATCAAATGGCCCTAAAGGCTGAGGAGAAATTAGCCCGAAAGCAAGGTCAAAGAGGCCAAGGTTGAAGTCAAAGCAGAGGCAAAGTAATTTCCTGGGACAAGACTCAGAAGCCAAAGGAAGAAGAAAATAAACCTCATACTCACCCTCAAAGAGGGGGAAGTTCACATAGAGGACAGTATCCCAATAGAAATACTTTTTCGCGAGAAAGAGGAAGAGGAAGAGGCAGAGGAGGTGAGATGAAATGTTTTGTCTGTGGAAAGATCAGACATAAATCCTTCGAATGTCTCAATAGAAAAAAATATGGAGGCAAAGCTCACATTTTAGAAGTGCAAAAGCAAAATGTTGAGGCAGAAGATGTAGAAGGCGGAAGATCCTTGACGATGCGGAAAGTTCTATTGAAGTTAGAGAAGGAGGCAGAGAACCCAGCCCAAAGAACCAATATGTTTCAGACTTCTTGCAAAAGCAAAGACAGGGTATGCAAATTCATAGTGGACAGCGGTAGCATAGACAATAGTGTGTTTACAGATATGATAGAAAAGTTGGAGTTGGAGACTATTGCGCATGCCAACCCATAAAAAAATTTGTGTCTACAAAAAGGACATCAGGTAAATGTCACTAAACAATGTTTAGTTGAATTCAAAATACGAGGATATAAATATTAGATTTTGTGTGATGTCATTCCAATGGATGTATGTCATCTATTGCTAGGTAGACAATGGAAATATGACAAAAATGTGGTGCATGATGGGAGGAAGAACACATACACTTTGGAAACAAATGTTAGGACGCACATATTGTTGTTGATTAAGGATAAGGAAGTGAAACCCGAGATGAACAATATAGTACTTCTCATGAGTGGGAAGGAACTTCTTAAGGAAGTTAATAAGAAACAAGACATGCAATTCATTGTGGTTAGAAAACCCAAAATTGTTTTGAACAACACTAGAATAGATGATTTGCCGAAAGAAATCCAAGGTTTGCTGAAGAGTTCACTGACATAGTAGTGAGCGAACTACCCTGTTTGTTTCCACCTATCAAGAGTATAAGCCATCATATTGATCTTATACCTGGAGCCATCTTGTCTAACAAACAAGCATATAGGTTGACACCACAAGAGAATGAGGAAGTTAAGAGACAGGTCCAGGACTTAATGAACAAAGGATTAATTTGGGAGAGCTTGAGTCCATGCATTGTTCCGACAATGCTCAACCCAAAGAAAGATGGAGGTTGGAGGATGTGTACAGACTCAAGGGAAATTAATAATATTACCATCATATATAGGTTTCCATTGTGAAGGATGGACGATTTGATGGATTGCTTGAGCGGAGCCAAATATTTTTCGAAGATTGATTTGAAAAGTGGTTATCACCAAATTAGGATGAGGGAGGTTGATGAATGGAAAATGACATTCAAAACAAACGAAGGTTTGTACGAATGGCTTTTTATTCCATTTGTCTTGATGAATGCGCCAAGCACCTTTATGAGGTTGATGAATGAAGTCCTAGAATATTTCATTGGAAAATTCATGATTGTATATCTTTATGATATACTAATTTTCAGTAAAACTGAAGTGGAGCACTTAAAACATTTAGTTTCCGTGATGAGGAGATTGCAGCAAGAGAAATTTCTGATCAATATGAAGAAATCGTCATCCATGAAGAAAGAACTTGTCTCTTTAGGTTTTGTAATCTCTTCGAACGAATTGAAGATGGATCCGGAGAAGGTAATAGCAATCAGGGATTGGCCATCGTCAAAGAGTATCTTTGAAGTTCGAAGCTTCCATGGATTGGCTAGTTTTTACTGGAAGTTCATCATAAATTTCAGTGAGATATGTGCACCAATGATGGACACAGTCAAGAAAAGACATAAATCTTTTCATTGGACAGAGGAAGCAGAGAAGAGTTTCAAGCTGCTGAAGGAGAAGATAATTGGATAGCTAGTTTTGGTTTTCCCATATTTGAGCAAGACATTCCAAGTGAGATGTGATGCTAGTGGATTTGCAATTGGAACAGTCTTAAGCCAAGACAACAAACCGATTGCATACTTCAGTGAGAAGCTAATCAATGCAAAGTTTATATATTCCACATATGACAAGGAGTTTTATGAATTCATATAGGCGTTGAAAAAATGGAGGCATTACTTGGTTCCGAAAGAGTTTTTATTGTATAGTGAAAACCATGCATTACAATTCATAACTCGACAAGAGAATTTGAACCAGAAGCATGCAAAATGGATTGAATACATGCATAATTTTACTTTTGTTATAAAGCATATTTATGCAACTACTAACAAGGTTGTTGATGCTTTGAGCAAGAAATGTTTGATTCTGCATGAGTTCAGAGTAAAGACCTTAGGTTTTGATAACATCAAAGAAATGTACAGGGATGATGCAGATTTCAAAGAACCCTATGAAGCATGTGAGAATCCAATTCTCAGTGATAGAAGCCAATGGACCGAATATATGATTCTAGATGGACTACTGTTCAGGGGTAATCAGTTGTGTATTCCAAAGAGTTCTATGAGAGAGAATCTTCTGAAGGAAAATCATAGTGGAGGATTGGTTGGACATTTCAGCCATGATAAGACTTTTGCACAACTAAATGGCTCATATTATTGGCCAAGGATGAGGACAAATGTCAAGGAATTTGTGAATAGGTGCAGAATTTTCCAGCACGCGAAGGGAAGGAGATAAAATATAGGGTTGTATCAGCCATTTCCAGTACCAAAGAGGCCATGGGATGTGGTAAGTATGGATTTTGTGTTGGGACTGACAAGGACACAAAGAGGATGTGACTCAATCTTTGTGGTATTCGATAGATTTTATAAAATGAAACATTTCATACCATGTCAGAAAACCAGTGATGCAACTCACATTGCAAATCTGTTTTTCAAGGAAGTTGTTAGACTTCACAACTTACCCAAGAGTATTGTATCGGACAGGGATACCAAATTTGTTGGTAATTTTTGGAGGACCCTATGGAAGAAGTTGGGCACTAATTTATATTTTAGCTCATCATATCATACTCAGACAAATGGGCAGACTGAGGTAGTAAACCGAAGCTTGGGAGATTTATTAGGGAGTTTGGTGGCTGAACATCACATTCAGTGGGATCAAATTCTGCCACAAGCAGAATTTGCATATAATGATTCCCCGAACAGGAGAACAGGATGAAGCCCATTCCAGATAGTGTATGGAATGCAACCAAGAGGAGTATTTGAGCTGAGAGACTTAGAGAAGAATGAATTCAGAAGTTCTAGTGCAGAAGATTTTGTAGCAGGAATGCAGGAGCTCCAACGCAAAATCAAGGGATGATTGCAGAATTCAAATCAGACATACAAGCGCAAAGCATATCAACATAGAAGAGAACTTCAATTTGAAGTAGGTGATTTGGTTCTAGCACATCTCATAAAATAAAGGTTCCCAAGGGGAACATACAACAATATGAAGATGAAGAAAATTGGACCGTGTAAAATCATAAGAACATTTGAGGCAAATGCTTATGAGATTGGACTACCAGATGGGGTTGGAATATCGCCCATATTCAACATCGAAAATATCTATCCTTACAAAGTTGATGAAATAGGAGCAGAGGAGAATCAAAAGGAAGTTCAATGGATTCAACAATTTCCTATAGCTAAAAAGCCACAGATGGAAAAGATAATTGACAAGAGAGTTGGAAAGAAAACCCAAAGAAAGACATACTATGAATATTTGGTCAAGTGGGAAGGACACTCGATTGAAGATGCCAGTTGGGAAAGTGAAGTAGATATCTAAAGACATGGAAAAATGGTGCAGGAGCTCATGAAAAGGAGTTCATGAATTTTTCATCCAAGGGAGTATGATGTAGAGGCATCACAAGCCGCGAGCAAAGCAAGTGCAAAGGTGGAAGACAGTTGGAAACGCACCAACACACGTTTTGGAAAACATTTATGTAATATCTAGGGGAGCATATTTACATTTATGTTTTGGAGATTGTAAACAGATCTTGAGCATTGCTCTCATTTGTCGAATATGAAGGCATTTAATTGTATTGAATGAAAAGTAGATAGGTCTTAATTTCTGATTTGATAGCTTGTAGTGTAGGAGGGAAAATAGATAGAAAGACAACCTCGCTTGTATCATGGTGGGAACCCCAATTGTATCAGTGGAGTAAGTTGTAGAGATGTAGAGAGTAAGAACACAGAGAAGAACTCATGTACAGGGATATTTCAGTTAATATAATAAAAAAACTTTGACTCACGTTCATGGTGTTATTATGCTTATTGTTTGCATCTGTTGAATGGTATGTATAAAGTTGCTTATATTTTATGTTATGCATTTATTTCAATGCTATGTATATGCTTGTGATTTCATGATGAATGCATGAAATATGTGAGGATGTAAGAATGAGTTTCAATTGTTTCTCATCCTGAGAATTCCTGCAAAGAGTGCAGTGAATGTCTGCAAGGTGTCTGCCAACGAATTTTTGAGTTTTATCTCAGAAAGCTCAAGAGAGATATCATTTTTTTCCTACCAGCAAAATTGCAGGTGAAGCACATAGTCGTGAAAGGTGTGTGCAGGTTGGGTGATATCTTGGATTTTATGAAACCAAGAGGAATATTGAAGGACTGTTTTCGCACAGAGTCGAAGGATCAAATAACTAGAGGTTATTTGTGAATGCCTCAAGGAGTGCGTGCAGGAAACCATTGAATCCTTGAGTTTGCAAGAGAAATCTCAAGAGGGGAAGAACCTTGAAGGTTTCAAGTGAAACAAAGTGTTGAATTCACCCAACATACAGAAAATCTCAAAACAATTTACACCAAGGTGCTTGGTCGAAGATATTTCAGAAGACTGATTGGACAGTGGTGTCGCTTCAAGGAGAAGTGTCAATTTTTCGTGGACCATTGGATCTCATAGACCAGTGGAGAGATTAAGGCTGAGTGTTTTTCAGCACTCAGAAGCTCATGAGGAATAGAGGCCATTGGATTAGGATCAACAGGAGTCGTTGATCTCATTCTTGAATTTCACTATTTCAGAATTCGGAAATGGAGGAAGCTGTGACTCAGAGTTGAGAGTCACGAATTCCCAATTAACGAAGTCTCGAAAGAACTAGGACCATCAGATCATAGGAGAGACTAGAGACGTTGATTTGTGGTGAGGGGTTATCGCAATTTTGGAAGTCTGTGAAAGGAGTCGTTGCATTTCAAGTCGTTGATACGTGAATTCCTGAAGTGCCAAAAATATGGGCCCCAGGTTTTAGTCAGAGGTCACATTAGAGAAAATTCAAGGGAAGAGTCAATATCTGTTAGCTCTTTTAGTTTTCGGAGATTTAAGAGTTAGGGGGAATCACATCAGGATTCACGAGGTCACGAAGTCCAAAACACCTTTTCAAGTAAAGGTTGTGGCCATAGTTGTTGGTCACTTGGGTGAGAATTAATGCCTTGTGTTTATTTTCATAGACGTGACTCATAAGGACCTGTGGATATGCACTTGCGAGTGTGAGTGATTGCCTATGGGGAAATCAAAGAGTCAATCAAACTCTCGGGGAGACAAAGAACCATCCTAAGACTGGGAGGTCACACATAACCTGCTGAGGTAGGGCATGTTGCATCATTTATCATGGATGTGAAAGAAACTCTGCATGAGATATACGAGGGAGCGTACTCCCCCTAGCATGCATTGCTCTTGAAGAGTCGCGTACCTTTCTAAATTCATTTCTCTAAATAATTTCTCACACAATGACCTCATCCACCTTAATGAGAATCCATGCGGCTCAATAATATGGACCACCATCCCTCATATTTCTAGGAG
The DNA here is from genome assembly GCA_009831015.1 of Picea engelmannii. Taxonomy (NCBI): domain Eukaryota; kingdom Viridiplantae; phylum Streptophyta; class Pinopsida; order Pinales; family Pinaceae; genus Picea; species Picea engelmannii. The sequence goes on from ML778184.1 coordinate 1,283,309, forward strand.
AGATAATGAGTTTGGTGCTAGTGGAATATCAAGTGGGGTTTGATTCTTGGGCCTAGGATCCATTCAGTTGTGAAGCTTCGTCGGAGATAGCTGCACCCAATGCGTACCTACTACTACCCCAATGTTTATCCCTTAGAAACTTTAAGTGGCCATTCGTGGAGAAGTTCCAACAATGGCTAGGGTAGGGAAATAAATCACCAAGAATTCATTTCTTTCTTGGTTTGGTCAAAATACTACCTCTCATTTGAACGGTAAAACGCTAGTCTTGATAGTCCAAGGCTCGTCCCACAGTATAAACCCCAAACTGCACACTTCACACTGCATCCTTCCGTGCCCTGTGACACTGAGATACTCACACCCCATGACGGGAAAGAAACTAAAGATCCTTATGCGCGGTGCCACAATTGTTACCTCTTCAACAATTGTGTTTCCCTGGACCCTTCCCTCTCTCAATATTCCTCTTTGCTTCATCCTTTGGGAAGGTCCACTATCACAATAATACGTTGTCTCTTAAATAATCCATACACTGGGATCTTTGCATTGATGTCCTCATGCATTTTGAGGATAGGTAGCAGGTCTAATACTAAATTGACAAGAAGCAATGTTTTTAATGATGCCACACCTACATCTAAAATTCAATATCCTCATATCTAAAGTTAATCGATTATACTAAAAAAATTAATATTATATAATATTACAAACTAAATATTTGTAACTTCATTTAATTCCACATCATCATGATGGTGAATTGGTTCGCATCCCTCGAGTGATCAATTGCTCATCTTAGTGACTAATTCTTAGCAGGGATAGGCCCCGTGAACAACCATTGGCACTGAAGTATACCCTTTTTATTTTTTCTCCTAATACACTAGTATCTCAAGGGATTCGAGATCTCAAGCATGCATTTGAAACAAAAGTGTCTCTTTTAAACCTGCAATTTCATCGCAGCGTATACGACTAGGTGACTAATTGTAAATCATATGGTATTTTTGTGCATGTTTTAACAAATGGTTGTTAATTTTCTATATATATTGTCAGAAATTGAATCTCAGACATTGAAATTTGGAAAGGAGACATGGATTAGGGTTAATCATGGAAAATTAGGGCTAATTTGAAAAATATGTTAGTTCAAGTTGTGTTATGGAAAATTTCAGGAATATTGTGTCAACAATTAATAAATTACGACTCTATGCTATTGAATTTGTGTTGTCATAACTTTCCTTGTCCCATTTTCCACATTCCCTCTTTCTAATCTCGCTTATGGAATCTCTTTAATCTGGTTATTATTTGTTATGAGGATACACTTCTCTATACTTCAGTAGTTAGCAATAATTACCTGAGGACTTTGGATGTAACATACAATAACTAGAACATGGACCAATACCAATGAATGAGATGTCAAAACCTTTAAAATTTCATTCCACTTAAGGTAGGGGCTTGCTTCTTTGCAACCCCCCTTGTTATTTTAGGATATTCAAATGAATTTGATACCTTTTTCTCCCTTGTGGTACTTTTGGATAATAAGTAAATTTTAAGATTTTTTATATGTTATCTGGGGAAATTCTTTAATTGGATTTTCCTATAGTGTTCATGGAATTATATTATTGAATTTATTATAGAGATGGTGTAGAAACCTTTCATCTAGACTAAATTAAATGTATGGAGGAAATTCCTAGTACATGAAGATTATGTGGTGATGATTGTTTTATAGTGGAAACATATGCTATGGACTTTGTAGAGTATTTTAAGGATTATAGATTATTTGATTGGAAATAGTTTTTTCTAAAAAGAGGTACTTTATAGTATGATAGATATGAGAAAAGGAATAATTATGTGATCCAGATTGTATAGGGATCAAAATGAAGAATATACCGAAATATAGGAGAGAGCACAATCATACAATGAAACTCAACTTCTAATAATGAATAAAATAACAAAATACTATAGAACACAAACTCAACTTCTAATAATGAATAAAATAGTAGAATATTATAGAACATAAACCAACTAAATAGGAAATAGCTTCATTCGCAAGAATATATCATAAATATGTCATAAGAGGCCGAAAGAATGAACTTTTAACGTAAATCAAGAACCCCAATGGTCCAAAACCCTAACCTCAACTTCCCCATTATGTCAACTTCCCTCAGGAGATGGAGAAACATTTGTTTAATCAAAACCTTAGCCACTTTCCTTACTAAAGTAGCTTCCCTACCTTGGCAACTTGATATAATTGTATGTTACTATTGGTAGATTCCCTCCATCGCAGTGTCCATGATCCAATCCATCAAATCTTGTGTAATGCAGTTAATATTAAGTTTTGTAGGGGCTCAATGCTCAACCACCTCCAAGTTGTCTAGAAAAGGAGGGAAATATGGTTGTGTTAGAAATTGTGTTTTCATCGATGTCAAAGGTACAAAGGACTATAAAATTCATGAATTTAATTTATGCCAAATAAATGGGGATACTATGAATATATTGATCTTATGCAAGGGGCATGGGTGTTTAACCGGAACGAAAGAGCCATAAAAACAAGATGATTGTGCACAACTATGAAGACCAGAGAATTGAACCAAATGATATGGAAGAAGAAGAGAATTTTTTGTGTGGTAATGATGTTCTATATGAAGACAAAACGATTGTGAACAATCAATCCCAGATAATTTGGGCTGGGAAAGTATGGTGAAATTGGAAGTTGAATGAAAACAACCTCATTGAAAGGTTGAGAAACAAAAATCTAGGTATGAAAGGCTCAGGTTAACCAGACTAGAGAAATGGAGATAACGATATAATCCCACATTTGCAAGGCAACACGATTTTGAAAGGTTTATATTGCAAAATCACTTTTATGTAATTTGATTGTGAGTGGAAGAGTCATGGAACTATGTGAAATGTGTTAAATTTTGGTATAGAGACTGTGGGCCCAAAATAAGATAAATATTTACCGTTCACCTCATTAGATCAATGGTTAATTTCAAATATTGGGGTTTGATACTTGGTGGGCTAGCTCATCCAAGTCAACACCATGATATCAACCTCATGAGCACCATGTGTTCATTCATGTGAATTCCATGTCAGAGGATGTCCACATCATTGATTCCACATGTTAGAACATGTATCGATGCCACATCATCCAGTGCACATGAAGAAGAAAGTCATGTGGAAGGAACCTCATCTACAACATAAGAAAATGAGATCTTAAAAAATGACTATGTACCAAGACATTGTGGAGATAATGAGCATGGAAAAGAATCAAGATTACATGAAGAAATCAGTGTGAAACCTTAGAACCATGGTGAGAGTTCAAAAATTGATTATGTGTAAGAGACCCATGGTAGGAGTTTGAAAAATCGACTAAGTGTCAAGAATCGGTTGGACAAATTAGGTCACAGATATAGAGTCAATGAAATGTCATAGAACTACGAACCCATGGTAAGATTTATATGAATTGGCTAAGTATCAAGAATTTATTGAAAATATGAGGACACAAGAATCAAGAAAATGTCATAGACCCGCGGTGTGTGATGATATATTGCAAAATGACTAAGTACCAAGAATCATTTGGACATAGATGTCTCACAAAATTCAACAAAGTATCAAGAAGGAATGGGTCGAATGAATAATTGATCAAATGAATGAGGTCACAAATATAGAATCAAAGAAATGTTGTAGACCTATATCCCTACGTTGAAATATAGAGAATTGGATAAGTATGAAGAATGACAAAGGGAAAAGTTGTAGACCCGCGACCCGCGGTGAAAACTAGATAATTGTCGAAGTATAAGGAATGAATAAGTAACAAAATATTTCAAAGAAATGAGTAAGTATCCAAAGAGTGATGGGATGACCCATAGGGTGACATATGCAATGACCTAGGAGGTTTCCACTTGTCATAGATCGAATGACCCAAAGGGTTAAATATCTGATGGACCAGGAACTCGAAACTAGTCACATATCAAATGGCCTAGAGGGTGAGAGATTTGATGGCTCATGATGTCTCGTAGACCCATGATGAAATACTTAGAAAAATTTCTAAGTATGGGCTCAAAATGAGTGCAACAGAACTTGAGGGTGTAATTTGGAGGTTGCGAATGTTTGAAACAAAGAAGAGATATTCCTTAGAAATGTGGTGAATCCATCAAGAAATATTGATGTTCGATATCAATCTGAGATCTGATTAAATGGTAGTTGTGAGATGAAGGTTCAAGCTATGTGAAAACTAGATCAATGGTAAAGATCAATCCAAGATCCATATTGGATAGTTGTTGAGTGCTCACGACCTATTATGTGTTTCGATGGGTAGAAATCATATCAGCAACCATGATTGATTTTAGGGACCACATCTGATGGCTGCTAAGTTTTGAAGTCTATACTATGGTCTCAGAGAATATCACACATGAAACCAAAGGGGAGTTTATGCATATTTATATGGAATGTAGTAGTCGTATTTTGAGGAGATCTTGAGCCAACTCCATGGACAAACTTTTGTATGTGAAAAAATTCATGGAAGTGTCGAATGTATAAGTAATGATGCTCAAATATAGTTTAAGTGTGAAGAATTGAGAAAGGATGGAAAAGTGTAAGTGTGAGTAAAAGTGGATCGTGTGAAGAGAATATCTGAGGCTATGAGGTCCAAGGATGATAAACAAAAAAAGGAAGATAATGTAAGGGAGGCTAGGAGGTGCAAAGACAAAGGAAATTATGAAACTATGAAAGATTATGAATTGTGACAGTAGATACAAAACAAAATATTGGTGAATATGAAGGATAGAATGGAAGAGATAATATCATATTATTCACAACTTGAAGAGAATGATTTTTCCAGTAAAATTGCTATCTACAAGAATCGTTGAGTTGGTTCTTAGCTAATGGCATTGGTGTTTCCTACAAGTTGGTACCTACAAAAATTATTGTTGAGTTGGTGCTCAATTAAGGGAGATTGGTGTCTCCTAGAGGTTGGTTCCTATAAGATTTGTAATAGTAGGTTGGTGCCTACAATATTTTATGAAGAAATGTATTGTGGATTTCTCCCATTTAGGTTTCCACGTTAAATCTTTGTGTACTATGGATTATATTTTTGTATGTGCATTTATTATTAATTTATTATGAGCGATGAACTAATAAATTGATAAAGATTGTAAGAAAAGGAAAAATAGTCCTATAGTGATTCACCCCCCCCTTAATATAAGTAAGCGTGCCAACATGTTTAAGGAAATAAATATTAAATATTAAGTGCAATTCAAGGAAAGGAGGAATACTCAATTCGAAATGGTTGTGAGCCACAACCTTTGTGATGTCCTAAGTCCCATATCGGAGTGGTCTGAGCTTTATATGGGGACCTGTGATGATATATTTTTACAAATGCAACCACACCTTGTCACCAACTTGAAAATTGTGCGGAGCTTGATGTTGATCATGTCTCTACTTGTACTTGGCATTAGACTTCTCCAATATATCATGAACTTGTTCCTATAAGTGCTAGATCCATTAAAAAAATTAGGCTACTTTGTATGCCTTGTTCTGATCATGGGAGGACTTTGTAAAGGAATGTGGAATGGGTAGAGATACATGAATGGGGGCTAATGGATGGAACCTCAAGCACACCTAAAAAATGTTTTTGGCCAATAGAGTTATGGAGAGATATGTTATAACTATCTTTAACATACGAAAGTTTTTCATACTATGTGCATGGATATTTTGATTGGTATATTCTAAGAATATGCACAATTATTAATCTATTGACCACCTTTATCTAATGAACAATTTGGGGGTGGAAGTTAGTGGATTTTGTTATTTTTATGTCCATAAATGACCATGGGATGTGTTGGAGTTACTTCACACACACCTAGGATTTATTTTTCCTAAGGTTTTTATTTTTTCATTAGTCATAATTAGTCATTATCCAGTCTCCTATATTTTAGGAGAGAATATTCCACCTGGAGAATATTCTCTTTCAGTTCACACTTCAGTTTGACTAGTTGAGTTGAGTTTAGATGTTGCATTGGGATCATCATCATGATAATTCGACCTTGACTTGGTATCATCACCAAAGTGGCGCATTATCCTTGATTCCTTGAGTTAACTCCTCACTACTTTCTGTTCAGTCAGTTAACTGAAGACTAGTTGTCTAGTTAACTCAACTAGGTGGTAGTTCACTCTTGTAACTGTTGGTGTGTGTCCACATCACTCTAGACCACCACTATGGTGAATTGTTTCACCTCAATTCAAACTCATTGAGTTATATAGAGTATATCATGTGTAAATTATTCATTATTCGCAACGGTTAATGAGAATTATTTCCATTCTTTCTCTCCTTCTTCTTCTTTTTCCAATTCTCTCTGCAAATGTGTGTATCATTGTTTAGCTAGATCTATTATGTGCAGGTTAACACATTTACATGGTATCAGATCTAATGGACTTCTAAGCAAAATCTACACCAAAAATTTTTACAGGTACAAAAGATTGAACACAACGAAAAGATGGAATTCCAAAAAGAATTCATTCTTACACCTTATGTAACACCCTGTTTCCCCCAGTTTGTAAAAATAACTGGACTGGCCCAGAACTGTGGAAAAATCAGAAATGTGAATATGTGATGTGAATGGACCTTGTGGAAAAGGTCGATGAATGTGAATAACAATATGAATTTATATTGCAGGACTTTTGAGAGGGCATGTGCTAAAAAAGAGACCACGATGGTTGTAGAAAGGCGATGGAAGGCACCTGGAAAGGTCGCGTTAATTTCCACCGAGAATCAATACCGTATTTGGACTCCACTAGCCCGGAGAACCAAAAGCATCTCGCTGACCTCGAATTAAATGTATTACAAGCTGGTAGGTAGATGGATCCTCAGGAGTTAATGAGGGATGGGGAGGTGAATCGCCCATCTGTAGAGCCATCAGGCCTGACTGACGCGAGGGAAATCGCGCCACACGCAACCTCGCAAAAGGATAAGGCATGGGGGAGAAGCGATTGGGGGGGAAAATGCGAGGGGAAAAAGAGAACTATGGCGATATGCAGAGTGGGTGATAGCAGAGAGGAAAGAGAGTAACCTTCGTTCCTGGTCACTGGCAAACAGAGACGCAGTCTCACAGCATCGTGGTCTCAGCTCGGGGGTGTCTAGTGGTAAATCCATTGGGAGTCGCTGAGCCTACGGTTGGGTGGAAACGAGAACCCCTCTCAGCAATTGCATAACCCCTGGTGTTACTTTCTGATACATGTTTTTCCTTTGACATCTTGAAATATATGTATGCTGACATTTATGATCATAAGCTGTGAAATTGTGAATGACTTCATTATAAGAATGTGTGTATGGTGTCTTGATCAGTAATGGTAGTTGTAGGTTTATATGGAAAGACTACATGTGGCTTATGCTCTCTTAAATTGTTATTTATATGCAAACTGATCTAATTCAGACTTCACGCCTAGTTATCAGGAGAGATACCCTTATCTGCCATAGATAGTACCTTGGGTAAACCTCCCCATAGAGATACCCTCCTTGAAAACATAATCAAGAACATGGAAGGAGGACGTGAAGGCGCAAGGCCTTAAGAAATCCCTAATAAGTATCGAATCAACAAACCAGATCCCTTCGGAAGATCTGTGGTCACTCACGACCATCAGAGAAGAAGAAGAATATGGAAAGATAAGTACCTTAACCTTGATAGGTGTTGATCAACGAACGAGATCATGTCGGGAAATATGTGGTCACTCATGATCGTTAGATTTGGTAGGAGAGAGTAGGTTGTTAAATGCCTTACCACCTTGTCTTTTTGTACCTTCGTGGATAGTGATGAAATCAGGATCGTAGATCCTGGAGGTCCATGAGAACATCTGGACCGTTGAAGTTTCCCCTCCCAGGAAGTCGGGGAAGAATGCACAAGTTAGGAACCTATCCGAGCCGTTAGATCTCAGCTGGAAGACCCAATAGCCATTGGATCTGTCAGGAGATACTGAGGGTTAAACCCCCAGAGAATAAGGGTGAAAGACCAAAAATGGATTTGGGTCGTCCGATTAAAGGAGGCCACGTGTCGTGAGATTTCCCATTTTGGGAAATCGGGAATCAGGAACTCGGGAGTTCTGATGATGAGAGATCGGGATGTTCTGTGGTGGAAACCCCAAAGAAGTTGTAGACCAACCGATTTCGGGAGGCTACGTGTCGAGAGATTAACCATTTCAGGAAATCGGGGATCATGGATTTGGGAGTTCCGTTGATAAGAGGTTGGGCTCTCGCCTTGACAAATCCCTACGGAAGAGAGAGTGTGGTCATGTGGGATAAGGTCATATTGAACAAGTCATAACCCAAGGGGCTAATCACCGATTTAGACTTGTTCGGCACTTCGGCGTTTCGGCACTCGGGATACTGAAGGACATGTTCCCTCATGTTCTCAAACCCCGAAATCCAGACCTATAAATATCGAGATGATTAGCATGTGGTTAAGTCCCGATGAATGGAAGAGATTATTTTGGAGGATCTCAGGGTCTATAACGATCGTCATATGTGAGGAAGAGATGTCAACTTTAAGCTGGGGCACGAATGCGCCTTAGGGTAAGTGGCGAGCATATCTGAACGACCAAAGTCCACCAGCCCAGATCTACGGATGAGGCTTCATTCCGAAGCCCCCTTTCTATTTTTCCTTTAGTGGTGGGGGGGGGGGTCTCCGGAATCGAACACGTAACTCTGGAACAGTCAGGATCTATTCTGCTTGATCAATGACATTCAGGTGAATTAATGACCCCCCTTGCCATTCTGCCTTTAATGGGGGGGGAGGGGCGTCCAGAAAGGTGTGGCATGTGAAGTGGGGTCTGTCTTCTGTCACATCACCCACCATGCCGTGTTTCCCCTCTCGCGACCTATACTCCACTCAACCACATGACAGGGTTGTTCCTAATGGCCATCTACTAACCCTATAGGGATTCGTCCCTATTGGCCTGTTGCTAGCCCTACCGGAGTTCGGAAGTTGCAGAGTCGAACGATTCAACATCACTATAGCGTTGAGGCATGAAATACAAAGAGGCACCACGATTATTTGACCTGTGATCATGACCTGCGATCACATGGGAAGAGAGAGAGAGAAAAAGCTAGCTTGCGCTAGGCCTCCGTAGGTAATTTGGGGGCTCTGATTCTGCAGAAATCAACAAAAAGTTGATTATGATGGTGGATATGTGACAAAGTAGTATCAGATCATGGTGACAACACTCAACCTGATTGGGCTCATGAACGAGTTGTGCATAAGCTTCATTCGAAGAACTCCTATGAGGAGTAACCCCCTAACTTAACTCTCTTATCCAGGATCAAAACTTGGAAACAAGAACCCGACTGTGTATGCATGTGAAAGAGTTATGAATTTATGCGCAGGTTATAAAATGTATCTAACTGTTGACTAATAACCAACGTTTGTCTTTTCACCTAAGCGGACGATCAGCCATGGGAATTTACAGACACAGAGAATGGTGACTCACCAAGAGGTGGGAGAAGGCTCCCACAATAGAGACAAAGAGTCTGATGAAAGAAGAGCAATAGGAACCCCTCCAGATCTAGCTGAGACTATGAGGAGTCTCATTGTTGAATTGCAAAGCTGTAAGGCTGACAATGAAAAGATGATGAAAGAACAAGAAAAGCAAACTAAAATTAATGCAGTTTTACTGCAGATCTTATCCGACCTACAGTGACAAATGCAGCATGAACCGGAGATGCAGAAACATGATCATATCAGTGGCCATACTAAGAGGAGCACCTCAAGGAAGGTCCACCCCAGAGGTAAAGGACCAGTGCCAGACGATTCCTCTGAGAAGGAAGCTGGCGATTCAAAAGGCTCTTCTAGCAGCAGGACCAGTTCCTATTCTCGAAGAAAACATAAGAAGCAAAAGACTTCCAAGGGTCATAAATTTGAGGAATTCGAAAAGGCCAAACCTCCCTCCTTTGATGGTGAGATAAAGAAGGGAGAGGAAGTCGAGGCCTGGCTACTTGGACTGAAGAAATATTTTAGAGTCCATGATTTTTCAGAGAATTTGACGGCCCGAGTGGCCACTTTCAGTCTGAATGGAAAAGATTTCATCTGGTGGGAAGATCTTAAGAATATGAAATGGGTCCACGAGGAGGACCTGTCTTGGAAACAGTTTGAGAAATACTTCTGGAAGAAGTATTTTTCGTAAAAATATTTCGACGAGAAGGCTAAAGAGTTTTATGAACTCAAACTAGGGAAACTCACTATAGAGGAATATGTCAGAAAAATCCTCGACTTATTGAGATATGTACCCTACATCAAAGCAGAGAAGGTGAAGATGCAACACTTCATCAGTGGGCTACCCAAGGAATATTGGAACCGAATTGAATTTAATGAACCAAAGACCTTAGAAGACACTATTCGAAAGGCAACATATTGTCATGAACAATATGGACATTGAGCAGAGTCTCGTGGAGACTGGAAACAGAAGAGTGATTCGAGATTTCAGAAAAAAGGGATCAAATCCTCAGTATTTAAGAACTACAAGAAGAACCCCAGAATGAACTTTCCATCCCAGAGTGTACTCCAACAAAAATTTCCCTCATCAGATGGAAATAAAACTTCTAGACCTATACCAGTAAAGACTGATAACCCAAAGAGAGAACCTCTGAAATGTTGGGGTTGCGGAGAAGAGAATCTCCTGAGAGACTGTCCACACCAACAACAGAACTGTCGAAAATTTTATAACATTCAGGAAGCTACCATAGTCAATGATGTGGCAAGGAGTGTGCCACACATTTATGCAGCATTAGATAATAACCAAGCTGACCACCAAGCTTCAGTGGTGGAAATAGAAGGTATGATTTTCAACCATCTGGTGTCTGTTTTGATTGACCCTGGTTCAAATTTGAGTTATATAGCCCCTAAATCTGTTGATAAGTGTAAACTACATCCCAAAAACAAACCAAGCCATGGTTGGTACAGTTAGCCACTGGCACCAAAAGAAGGGTAGCAGAGGTCATACCATCCTGCCAGTTAATGTTGGGTGAATTCCCCACCCAAGAAACCCTTAATGTATTACCCCTAGGATCATACGATCTGTTGATTGGTATGGACTGGCTTGATGCCCATAAAGCCAGAATGGACTATTACCATAAAACTGTAGAATGTGTGAGCAAAGAAGGAAAAAGGATAACCCTTCAAGGGATCCGAAAACTAGTCCCGATGAGGAAAATATCAACCCTGCAAATGAGAAAGTATTGTCGAAAAGGGTGTCCCCTATATGCAATACAGGTGTTGAAAACAAACGAAGGTGATAAACCAAGCCTTGATGATCACCCTATCCTGGGAGAATACAGAGATGTGTTTCCAAAAGAGGTATTGGGTCTACCTCCGAGAAGAGACATTGACTTCTCGATAGAGCTCGCACCAGGAGCGGTGTCGGTGTCTAGGACACCCTACCGGATGAGCACACCTGAGTTAGTGGAACTCAAATTGCAATTGAAATAAATGGTGGATAAGGGTTATATTCGACCCAGCGTGTCCCCATGGGGAGCACCAGTCCTGTTTGTGAAAAAGAAGGATGGCACCCTTAGACTGTGTATAGATTATAGACAACTCAATAAAGTAACCATAAAGAACAAGTACCCCTTGCCT
>ML778184.1:1303966-1314457 GCA_009831015.1 Picea engelmannii
TTTTCAGTGTATCTTTTGTACTTGGGTACCTAACATGGCCTCGTTGCCGAGACCCAGTCTTTATTTTCACCATAGTGATGTTCAAGGGGGGTGTTGGAGTTACTTAACACACACCTAGGATTTATTTTTCCTAAGGTTTTTATTTGTTCATTAGTCATAATTAGTCATTATCCAGTCTCCTATATTTTAGGATAGAATATTTGATGCAGGAGCATCGCAAGGGCATGCAAGCATAGCCAGTAGTGAGACAATGCGAAGATAAGAGACAGCTGGAAAAGTACCGAGCACGTTTTTTGAAAATGTTTTGAAATATTAATGAAGTCATTAAATGGAGGCATGTTTTATTATTGTAAAATGACCTTGAGTGACCCGATCTCATTTATAGTATATAGGATCCTTTATGTGTAATGAATGTAGGTAGATAGAATTTAATTCTTAGATTAGTCAGGTTTAGGAGAAGAGGGAAATGGGATATAGACACCCTCATTATATAATGGAAAGGGGATTATGTCAATAGAGCATAGAGCATAGAGAAGAGAGCAGAGAGCTGTAATTGAAAACACCCATGTATAGAGATTTGAATTAATAGAAAGAGCTTCGATTCAAATTCATGGTGTCATATTTGTTCTCTGTGTATGCATGTTGAATGTTATGCTCATGGATGTTTACTTTCTTTTATACATTTGCTTTATATGCTGTGTATATGATTTCATGCTTTGTGTTTGAAGTCTAAGAGAGAGTAAGAAATGAGTTTCAATTGTTTCTCTACCCGAGTGAGTAAAATTATTGTAAGGAGTGCAGTGAAGTTTGTCCACAAGGAGTACGTTGACAAAAGTCAAAGTTCATCTCTAAAAGCTTAGGAGGGATAACAATTTTTCTCATTCTCACAGAAGTGCAAGCTGAGCACAGGATCCACGTAAGGAGTTCGCAGACTGAGTGAAGTCTTAGAGTTTGCGAACCTGAGAAATTATTGAAGGACTACTACTGCAAGGAGTGCGCAGAGTCGAAGGACTTCAATTCTTTGAAGTAATTGAAGGATTCACCACAAGGAGTGCCTGCGGGAGTCTTCTTTAAGACTCAGAGTTGGAGAAATCTTAGGATGGATAGGGTCTTCGTAGATGTCGAAGAATAGCATAGAAGTTTGGTGCCTTGAGGCGTTGAAAGGAGGCATAGAAAGTTTGTGTTGCAGGCAGGTAAGTTTCACAGAGAAATACTTGGTTAAATTCGCAGGAATTGTCCAGGAAGAAACGGACGGTCGAAATTATTTGAGAAGAATTCGTGAAGTCACAAGAGCCATTAGATCTTGCAAGGAAGTAGGAACGTTACGACGAGATTTCCTCAAGCGTAATCTTAGAAGAAATCAAGGTCGTAGGATCCAAGTCAGCCAGGGCTATTGGATCACTCACAAAATCTCATTTCGGGGGTTCATGAGTTGGAGAACTGAAAGCCTAGTAGAGAGATTCACAAAGTCACGAGTAGTGAAGTGGTGAGTGGATCAGAGTTGTCCATATGGGGAGGATAGGTGGTGGAGATATAGAGATCTCACGAACTCGGAGGTTCGCAAGGTGAGAGCCCAAAGTTGGGTACTCTAGGTTGCGAAAGGCGAAGTCGCGAGAAGATCGAGATCGTACAACTGAGAGTGGACATGTAGCGGAGATCTAGGGATCTCATGAACTCGGGGGTTTTCAAGGTGAGAGCCCAAGATTTGGGCACTCCAAGACGCGAAGTGGTGAAGTGCGAACATGTGGCAGAATTGCAAGGTGGGCCCGTAGGATAGACAGGCAGACACGCATTGTACATTTAAGAGAGTCAACACCCCATTGACTTTTCATGTCTCGGGTGTTTGTAAGATAAGGGGACAGAAGTCCAAACTTTCGACTTGCAAAGTGGAAAAAGGCGAGAAGTGTTAGTCGGAAGCCTAGCTGGTGGTCACGTGTGGAGGGCGCTAACAACAGGGAGCCATGCATTGTTCATTGAAGGGAGTCAACACCCCATTGACTTTTCGTGTCTCGGGGGTTTGTAAGATAAGGGGATGAAATTACAACCTTTGAACTCACGAAGTGGAGAGAAGTGATAAGTGCTAGTGTTAAGCCTAGATGGTGGTCATGCGCGGAGGCTGCTAACAAGGGAAGGAATTATACCTGTCACGCGATCTTGGATATCGCTGGATTGGACAGGAAGAGTCGAGAGTCTCGACTCATGAACTCGCAAGAGATGAGTTGTGACAAGAACCTATCAGTTTAGGCCTTGGCCATAGCTGGTGGTCACGTGGAGAAGGGGGAGCTTGCACCTAGTGTCGTTCGCACCAAGGAAGCTTCCGAAAGGACCTGTGGATCAAAAGAAAGAATATTCAAGCAGGGAATTGAAAGAACCAATCCGGTTCAAAGGGAAAAGAAGAACGATCCTGTAATTAGATCCTCGACCCCAGGGTCGAGTAGGTCTACACCATCTGGTATCAAAGCCTGATTCTTGTTTGTATATTTCAGGTAGGAAAAGTGAGAAGGAATTTCAACCATGCCACTGAGGAGAAGAGACAGGAAAACACCCGATCCACCAGAGGAAAGGGAAATGCCAAAAGGAAGGGGCAGGCAGGTGCAGAATCTAGAAGTGGAAAGAGATCTGCATGACATTCATGCCAGACTCGTGGATGTGGAAATAAAACAAAGGCGCACAGCTGATGTTGGAGATGTCAGTGAGTCTGAAAGCGAAGATGATGCTGGACATGAAGAAGAAGAAATTTCAGCAGAATAAGCAACACATGAACACTTGATTAGAGTTGTTGCAAGAATGAGTGCAAGAGCCAAAATGGGCATTCCAGTTTATGAGGGAAACTTGTATGTTGAAGAGCTTCTAGACTAGATTAGAGCTCTGGACACATATTTTGACTATGAAGATGTCGAAGAAGACAAGAAGGTCAAACATGCTGTCATGAGACTTAAAGGACATGCAACATTGTGGTGGGATGAACTGCAAGCTGACATATGCTGCCAAGGTAAGCAGAAAATCAAGAGTTGGGATAAGATGATTGCAAAGATGAAAGAGAAATTCATTCCCAGGGATTACCAAATTTCTCTATTTCGAAGAATTAGACTTTGAGACAGAAGTTGATGATAGTGAAGGAGTACACTAAATATTTCTACAGGCTAAACATCAGAGAAGGTCATCGTGAAAGTAATGATGAAAAGGTTTCCAGGTATATGAATGGTCTGAGATACGAAATTCAGGATGATATGAGCATGATGACCATCCGAACGGTGGAAGATGCTTATCAAATGGCTCTAAAGGTGGAAGAGAAGATGAACCGAAAACAAGGTCAAAGAGGCCGAGGCAGAAGTCAAGCCAGGGGAAAATCAGTCGTCCAAGATAGAAATCATAAGCCTAAGGAAGAATGGAAGAAACCTCAGATTGAAAGAGGTGGAAGCTCACAGAAAGGGAAATATGTTGGGTAGAGAAGGCAGTATACTGATAAGAGAAGAGAGTATGCTTATAACAACATCTTTCCTCGTACTAGAGGTAGAGGAAGAGGAAGAGTTGGAGTGATAAAATGCTTCATGTGGGGAAAGGTCGGACACAAGTCTTATGAATGTCTAGACAAGAAGAAAGAGGAAGGAGAGGCTCACATTGCCGAAGCACAAAGGCGAAATGTTGAGGCAGAGGATGTTGAAGGCAGAAGATCGTTGATGATGCAAAAAGTTGTTTTGACACCAGAGAAGGAGGTGGAGAGTTTGGTCCAAAGGAATAGACTTTTTTCAGACTTCTTGCAAAACCAAAGACAGGGTATGCAAGGTCATTGTGGACAGTGGTAGCACAAGCAATCTCATTTCAATAGAGATGGTAGAAAGACTGGAGCTGGAGATGATTGATCATCCAAGCCCATACAGAGTTTCGTGGTTGCAAAAAGGACAACAGGTAAATGTCATTAAGCAATGTTTAGTTGAGTTTAAAATAGGAGGGTATAAAGATGAAATACTCTGTGATGTTATTCCTATGGATGTTTGTCATCTATTGTTGGGTAGACCATGGAAATATGACATGAATGTGATTCATGATGGGAGAATGAACACATACACCCTCGAGAAGAATGGGAAAACTCACATGTTGTTTCCGATCAAAGATAAAGAAATAAAACCGGAGGTGAGCAACACTGTACTTCTCATGAGTGGGAAGGAACTTCTTACAGAGGTTAAGAAGAAGGAGGAACCACAATTGATTGTGGTCAGGAAGCCAAAGATTGTTTTAACCAGCACAAGGGTAGATGATTTACTAGAAGAGGTTTAGGAACTGCTGGAAGAGTTCGTTGATATAGTAGTGGACGAACTACCTCGTTCGTTGCCACTGATTAGAAGTATAAGTCATCAAATTGATCTCATACCTAGAGCTAGTTTTCCAAACAAAGCAGTGTACAAATTGACGCTGCAGGAGAATGAAGAGGTCAAAAGACAAGTCCAGGATTTGTTGGACAAAGGTTTGGTTAGAGAAAGATTGAGTCCATGTGTTGTTCCAACAGTGCTCAGTTTGAAGAAAGACGGAGGCTGGAGGATGTGTACTGACTCGAGGGAAATCAACAAAATAACCATCAGGTACAGATTTCCATTTCCAAGGATGGATGATCTCATGGATTGTTTGAGTGGAGCCAATTTTTTTTCAAAGATTGATTTGAAAAGTGGATATCACCAAATTCGCATGAGAGAAGGTGACAAATGGAAGACAACATTCAAAACCAATGAAGGGTTATACGAATGGCTTGTCATGCCATTTTTTTTAACAAACACGTCGAGTACTTTCATGAGATTGATGAACAAAGTCTTGAAGGATTTCATCGGAAAATTTGTCATTGTGTATCTTGATGACATACTGATTTTCAGTAAAACAAAGGCAGAGCATCTTAAACATTTGGCTACAGTGATGCAAAGGTTACAGTAAGATAAGCTGCTGACAAATATGAAGAAATCCTCATTCATGAAGACAGAGCTCATTTATTTGGTTGTTTTTATTTCTATAGATAAGTTGAGGATGGATCCAGATAAGGTGGAGGTGATTAAGAATTGGCCATCACCAAAGAGTATATTTGAGGTGAGAACTTTTCATGGATTGGCTAGTTTCTACTGGAAGTTCATCAGGAATTTCAGTGGAATTAGTGCACTGATGATGGACACAGTGAAGAAGAGACACAAATATTTTCACTGGATGGAAGAGGCTGAGAAAAGATTCAATTTGTTGAAAAGGAAAATTACGGAACAACCAATTCTGATGTTCCCTGATTTCCAAAAGACATTTCAAGTAAAATGTGATGCAAGTGGATTTGCAATAGGGGAAATCTTGAGTCAAGAAGACAGAGCGATAGCATATTTCAGCTAGAAGCTTAATGAAGCCAAGATAAAATACTCCACGTATGATAAGTAATTCTATCCTATTATTCAAGCATTGAAGAAATGGAGGCATTACTTAATTCCTAAGGAGTTTGTCTTGTATAATGATAATCACGCATTTCAATTTGTGACTCAACAGGAGAAGTTGAATCAAAGACATGTTAAATGGGTTGAATATATGAAAAATTTCACTTTTGTGATTAAACATATTTTTGGAACTGCTAACAAAGTTGTTGATGCTTTGAGTAGGAAATGTTTTCTATTGCAGAAGTTCAGAGTCAAAACATTGGGTTTTGATGATCTCAGGGATATGTACAGAGATGATCCAGATTTTAAAGAGGTGTATGAAGCAACTGAGAATCCAATTCTCAGGGATAGAAGGTAATTGGAAGAATACATGATCCATGAAGGATTATTGTTTAAAGGTAATCAACTTTGTATTCCAAAATGATCCATGAGGGAGAATTTTCTGAAGGAGAAACATAGTGGAGGATTGGTCGAACATTTCGGTCATGAAAAGATGTTTGCAAAGTTGAATGAGTCATATTTTTGGCCAGGAATGCGAGCAGCCGTCAAAAGATTCATGGACAGGTGTAGAATTCGTCAACATTCAAAAGGAAAGAGGCATAATGTAGGTTTTTATCAACCATTACCCATACCTGAGAGGTCGTGGGATGAAGTCAGCATGGACTTCATATTGCAGTTTCCAAGAACACAAACAGGGTTTGACTCAATCTTTGTGGTAGTGGATAGATTTTCCAAAATGGCACATTTCATTCCATGTCAGAAAACCAATGACACAACTCACATTGTGAGCCTGTTTTTCAAAGAAGTCATTCGACTTCACGTCTTACCAAGGAGCATAGTTTCGGATCAAGACACCAAGTTCATAGGACACTTCTAGAGAACCTTATGGAAGAAGTTGGGAACAAACTTGTCGTTTATTTCAGCTTATCATCCTCAGACAGATGGATAGACAGAAGTCGTGAATAGGAGTTTGGGAGACTTGCTGAGGAGCTTGGTGATAGAACAACACAGTCAGTGGGACAACATATTACCACAGGTGGATTTTTCTTATAATGACTCACTTAATAGGAGCACAGGATAGAGTCCATTTCAAAATGTTTATGGCATTCATCCAAGAGGAATTTCTGAGCTGAGGGATTCTGAACAGATTGCGACTAGAAGTGCTAGTGGAGAAGATTTCACAGAGGCGATGAAGGAACTTCATAGCCAAGTGAAGGAACGATTGTAGAGTTCGAGCCAAGAATATAAGAGGAGAGAAGATCAACACAGTAGACAACTTCAGTTTGAAGTTGGTGATTTGATCCTTGTTCATTTGAGAAAGGAAAGGTTACCGAGTGGAACATATAATAAACTGAAGATGAAGAAAATCGGACCATGTAAGGTCTTGAAAAAATTTGGGGCGAATGCATATGAGATTGAATTACCCGATGGGATTAGAATATCTTCGATATTCAATGTCTCATATTTGTACCCTTATAAAGTTGAGCAAGCAGAAGCAGGTAGTGAACAACTAGAGATTTAGTGGACAAAACAAATTCTAGTTGCAGAAAAGTCGCAGATGGAGCGCATACTAGACAAAAGAGTTAGTAAGAGGACCAGGAGAAACCAATACATTGAATACTTGGTCAAGTGGAAGGGCCATCCAGTTGAATATGCCAGCTGAGAGAACGAAGAAGAAATCTAGAAGCATGGACAGACCGTGCGCAAGCTCATGGACAAGAGCCCATGAAAATTTTCAAGCGAGGGAGTATGATGCAGGAACATCGCAAGGGTGTGCAAACATAGCCAATAGCAAGATAGCACGGAGATAAGAGACAGATGGAAAAGCATCGAGCACATTTTTTGAAAATTTGTTGAAATATTAATGAAGTCATTAAATGGAGGCATGTTGTATTATTGTAAAAGGACCTTGAGCGACCCACTCTCATCCATAGTAGATAGGAGCCTTTATGTGTAATGAATGTAGGTAGATAGAATTTAATTCTTAGATTAGACAGATTTAGGAGAAGAGGGAAACGAGATATAGACACCCTCATTGTATAATGGAAAGAGGATTATGTAAATAGAGAATAGAGAATAGAGAAGAGAGCAGAGAGTTGTATTTGAAAACACCCATGTACAGAGATTTGAATTAATAGAAAGAGCTTCAATTCAAATTCATGGTGTCGTATTTTTTCTCTGTGTATGCATGTTGAATGTTATGCTCATGGATGTTTAATTGCTGTTATACATTTTCTTTATATGTTGTGTATATGATTTCATGCTTTGTGTTTGAAGTCTGAGAGAGAGTAAGGAATGAGTTTCAATTGTTTCTCTGCCTGAGTGAGTAAAATTCCTGCAAGGAGTGCAGTGAAGTTTGTCCGCAAGGAGTGCATTGACAGAAGTCAGAGTTCATCTCTAAAATCTTAGGAGGGATAACAACTGTTCTCATTCTCGCTGAAGTGCAAGTTGAGCACATGAGCCATGCAAGAAGTGTACAGACCGAGTAAAGTCTCAGAGTTTGAGAACCTGAGAAATTGTTGAAGGACTATTGTTGCAAGGAGTGCGTAGAGTCGAAGGACTTCAATTCTTTGAAGTAATTGAAGGATTCGCCGCAAGGAGTGCGTGCATGAGTCTTCTTTAAGAATCAAAGTTGGAGAAAGCTCAGGAGGGATAGGGTCTTCGTAGTTGTCAAATAAAAGAACAGAAGGATGGTGCCTTGAGGCATTGAAAAGAGGCATAGCAAGTTTGCGTTGCAGGCGGGTAAGTTCCGTGGAGAAATACTTGGTTCAATTAGCAGGAATTGTCCAGGAAGAAATGGACGGTCGGAATTCTTTGAGAAGAATTCGTGAAGTCACAAGAGCCCTTAGATCTTGCAGAGAAGCAGGAACGTTACCGCGAGCTTTCCTCAAGCGTAAGCTCAGAAGAAATCAGGGCCGTAGGATCCAAGTCATCCAAGGTCATTGGATCACTCACGAAATCTCATTTCGGGGGTTCGTGAGTTGGAGAACTGAAATCCTAGTAGCGAGATTCACGAAATCGTGAGTAGTAAAGTGGTGAGTGGATCAGAGTCATCCATCTGGGGAGGATAGGTGGCAGAGATCTAGATATCTTGTGAACTCGAAGGTTCACGAGGTGAGAGCCCAAAGGTTGGGTACTCTAGGTTGCAAAAGGCGAAGTCGCGAGGAGATCGGGACCGTCCAACTGAGAGTGGATAGGTGGCAGATATCTAGGGATCTCGCAAACTCAGGGGTTCACAGGGTGAGAGCCCAAGAGTTGGGTGCTTCAAGATGCAAAGTTGTGAAGTGCGAAGTGGAGCGTAAGGAACACGTGGCAGAATCACAAGGTGGGCCCGTAGAATAGACAGGCAGACACGTGTTGTACATTTAAGAGAGTTGTAGTGCCTGTAAATACTAATTTTGATATAAATCATTTCAATAACACAAATAATTTAATCACCAGCATATACACAATATTCAACAGAGATTAAAATTTAACTTCAACATAAAAAAAAAGAAAACTTATCACTTTCATAACAAATTACCTGCTTCTGATGCTAATTTCTGCCAATATGATTGTCCCTTCCCTGTTGCCTTGTTGTTGCCTGATGCGCTGATCAACTCTGCCCAAACCGTGTTTCCTCCCTGTCAGCTAGGAGCAGCCTGTCCAGCCTCCTAGCTCTAGGATACCATATGGATATCCTGGCCCTCGTGCCCAAAACCCCCAGCAAACCGGTGCCCCCCCGTAATGATCCTCCCCTGACTACAGAACTCAAACCAAGAACCAGAAAGTCCAAGAGAACCCTGAAAAAATAATAATCTCTTCCGTAAGCCTCCTCCCCCTCATATCCCTCCTTCACCGCCCCTTTCCTCCTCATTCATTTCCTTATTCATACATTCATTGTCTTATCTTCTTAGTTAATGTCTTATCTGATTATTATTGTTTCTTATCCTTACATTTAATGCTTCTTATCCCCTCCGTATACGTAATCCTTTAATTAAACAATTAAATTTAATACCCATGTCATTGAATGTAATAGATAATTAATTAATTAATTAATTAATTAATCAAAATTATAACAATTAATTCATTAATAAATATTTAATTAATATCATTATACCAATCTTTGTTTAGTTAATAACATGTTAGAAAAATTAATTACCTAATGAATTTTTATTTAATAATCCCTAAGCATATATTCAACTAGGGTTGTTACATACACCCACCCTTCAGGAAACTTTGTCCTGAAGTTAAGGTATCTTATGGTACAAAGTAAAAGAAACATGGTTCACACATTCAAAACAATTAACCGACATTATTAGTAAGTAAGTCAAGAAAACTCATACACACTAGTGTATATGTACAAGAAATGCATGTGTATCTAGTACATACAAGTCTCGTGCATGTACTAATAATCAAAACTATCATCCTTTAGTAATTTATGTATGCATCCAATCCAATCAGCAAGACTAGTCTTTTATAAAATACAACAAACCAATCAATTGTTTGAGAAATCCTTTAATTACTATTATCCCGTTCAACAATTTTATTTAGACAACTGTGGTTTAGTTACGTAATTATGAATATTCATATATACACATTTATTTATTTTTCTTTTGAAGGGAAAACATTAAATTCCACCACAAGAAAAATCTCCATACTTTCTCAACTATTTCTACTCATCCTTCCTCCCTAACCTACTTCCATCTCCATTCATATCCTTCCTCTGCTAGACTATCTTGGAGAATCAACTATATTGACCTAACTCCAAATAGAACCCGTAAGCAGAAGTGTCACTATCTCGACCAAGCTTCCCTAGCAGGCATCTCACAGTCATCATCACATGTCTTGGGGAGCGTGAACTAACACCGTCCTCCCATGACTTCAGGTTTCAGAGGATATACGGTGGGAAATGCCTCCACCCCTCCTAACCATAACTAGGGTCCACACCCTACAATGGAACATACAATGGAACCGTGTTGCTGGGGGTTTTGTCATCGTTTATTCGGTTTTGGGCAGTGTCATCACCTGAAATCATGCACTAGTCCACATATCATAGCAATGCATCCAAACCAATATAATTTCACATACAATATTCATACCATAATGTTTCTTG
>ML778184.1:1345305-1389925 GCA_009831015.1 Picea engelmannii
ATACTGAAGTCTCTGTTTGAGAGTAAGGGTCTTGTTCTCTGATTACAGAATAGTTGTTCTTTTCCATTGCAAGTATTATTTTAATGTAATCCAGGATTCTTAGATTGATCTTCAAGGACTGCAATAGGGAGATTACTTTCCTGCGATTTAATTCAGAGCTTCAGTTCATTCAAGCAAGTATAGTTAGTATAGATTTCTTTACTACAACACTAAGTTGATTTTGGGATTGAGCATATACTGTGCATGGCTATCTTTTAAACAAAAGACTTCCCTGGGTTGATAATTTATGTTTCACTTGGTTGTTTAAAATTAATTAAGCAATTATAGTGACCAACACCAACAAACCTGATCTGGGATGGTTAACTTGAATTTGTTTGAATCTTCTTTGCATAATTTTTTATTTTTTTTAGAGTTTTAAATGGTTATTCATTGGATGCTCAAAAGGCATCGGACATGTTGAGTGTATGCATGTTTTCTTTTATTTGACATTGCAGATCTACCTGTAACAATAGTCTTATCATTACTTATAGCCTTAGCATTACTTGAGTATAAATAGCAGCAATCAGTTTTAGACTATTTTATTTTAGACTATTTAATCTCTTTTACGAAGTTGTTTGACATGTCCCTTAAGATCCACTAGAACCTAGTATGTTAGACTAGTTCCAAAAGTATCCACTTGCAACCGGTCATTCTTGGCTAATTTTTAGTGAACATCCATTAGAGGTGGTAATTGCAAGGTATCAAAATTCCTTGAAATTCAGCAATATGGTTAAGATTCGACAATTGCCCAAAAACCCATCACAGATTTTATATATGCAAACACACCATGGTTAACACATCGGTGTTTAGTCCACCTTAACTATGGATAGCATTTACTTTTAGCTACATAATATACAAATCTAACACCCCCCTTTTTTTTTTGCATTTATGTGATTTTATCATGTATTGACATGTGATTTTGCAGGATTGAAGTAACCCTACTTATCCTCTTTCAATATCCTCTGTCATATATTTTCCCCCTTGCTCCTATATTGGCCCCTTAGGTGCACTCCATTCTATTTCTCCTGTAGTTCCTACTTCCATTAGTTGTTACTTTTTCATTCCACTTTATATATAGAAGGTATTTTCCAGGTCACGTGTATCCCTGAAGCAAGTCTTTGATTTTATTTTGTGTCTCCCTCTCGCTTTAGGTTTGACTGTTGTCCCACTTGATGAATGCAATTGCCTTTGAAGTTTGAACACTCGTGACTGGACTGACCTTATGTATGTCATTTATTTTTATATTTGTGTTAAAAATTTTGTGCTTGGCTTGCAGGTTAGGTGTGGCTGGAGCTTGGACTCGATTTATCTAATTAAAGGGTTTCTGGTTGTTTCACCATAACTAAACAGAAGTGTTTAAATTCTGGGTGGGTAGGTAGGTCCTTGGCTCCAGATTTTGAACCAGGGCTCTGATACCATGTGTAGTGCCTGTAAATACTAATTTTGATATAAATCATTTCAATCACACAAATAATTTAATCAGTAGCATATACACAATATTCAATAGAGATTAACATTTAACTACATCATGAAAAAAAAAAAAAAACTTAGCACTTTCATAACAAATTACCTGCTTCTGATGCTAATTTATGTCGATATGATTGTCCCTTCCCTTCTTCCTTGTTGTTTCCTTGTTGTTTCCTGATGCGCTGATCAACTCTGCCCAAACCGTGTTTCCTCCCTGCCAACTAGGAGAAGCCTGTCCGACTTCCTAGCTCCAGGATACCATATGGATATCCTGGCCCTCGTGTCAAAAAACCCTAGCAAATCGGTGCCCCCCGTAATGATCCTCCCCTGACTGTAGAACTCAAACCAAGAACTAGAAAGTCCAAGAGAACCCTGAAAAAATAATAATCTCTTTCGTAAGCCTCCTCCCCCTCATATCCCTCCTTCACTGCCCCTTTCCTCCTCATTCATTTCATTATCCATACATTCATTGTCTTATCCTCTTAGTTAATGTCTTATCCAATTATTAATGTTTCTTATCCTTACATTTAATGCTTCGTATCCCCTCCGTATATGTAATCCTTTAATTAAACAATTAAATTGATTAACCCTCTTAAATTTAATACCCATATCATTGAATGTAATAGGTAATTAATTAATAAATATTTAATTAATATCATTATACCAATCTTTGTTTAGTTAATAAGATGTTAGAAAAATTAATTACCTAATAAATTTTTACTTAATAATCCCTAAGCATATATTCAACTAGGATTGTTACAAGAGTCAACACCCCGTTGACTTTTTGTGTCTCGAGTGTTCGTAAGATAAGGGTACGGAATTCCAACCTTTCGAATTGCGAAGTGGTGAAAGGTGAGAAGCGCTAGTGGGAAGCCTAGCCAGTGGTCACGCGCGGAGGGCGCTAACAACAGGGAGCCATGCGTTGTTCATTGAAGGGAGTCAACACCCCCATTGACTTTTCATGTCTCAGGGGTTCATAAGATAAGGGGATGGACGTCCAACCTTTGAACTCACGAAGTGGCGAGAAGCGAGAAGCGCTAGTGTTAAGCCTAGTTGGTGGTCACGCGCGGAGGGCGCTGACAAGGGAAGGAATTATACCCATCTCATGATCTCAGATATCGCAGGATTGGATAGGAAGAGTCAAGAGTCTCGAATCATAAACTCATGAGAGGTGAGTTATGACAAGAACCTATCAGTTTAGGCCTTGGTCACAGTCGATAGTCATGCTGAGAAGGGGAATCTTGCACCTAGTGTCATTCGTGCCAAGCAAGCTTCTGAAAGGACCTGTGGATCAAAAGAAAGAAGATTCAAGCAGGGAATTGAAAGAGCCAATCTGGCTCAAAGGGAAAAGAAGAACGATCATGTAAGTAGATCCTCGACCTGGGGGTCGAGTGGGTCTGCACCAATATTCCACCTAGAGAATATTCTCTTTTAGGTCACACTTCAGTTTGACTAGTTGAGTTGAGTTTAGATGTTGCATTGGGATCATCACCATGATAATTTGACCTTGCCTTGGTATCATCACCAAAGTGGCAGATTAGCCTTGATTCCTTGAGTTAACTCCTCACGACTTTTTGTTCAGTCAGTTAACTAAAGACTAGTTGACTAGTTAACTCAACTAGGTGGCAGTTCACTCCCGTAACTGCCTGAGAGACTAGAATAGTAAGTAGTTCACTCTCGTAACTACTGGTGTGTATCCATATCACTCTAGACCACCACTATGGTGACTTGGTTCACCTCACGTCGAACTCATTGAGTTATACAGAGTATATCATTTGTAAATTATTCATTAGTCACAACGGTTAATGAGAATTCTTTCCATTCTTTGTCTCCTTCTTCTTCTTTTTCCAATTCTCTCTGCAAATGTGTGTATTATTGTTTAGCTAGATCTATTCTGTGCAGGTCAACACATTTACAGGATGGACCAAAATGTACTCAAGAAAATTTTTTCATCACCTAAAATAATAGTCTATGGTAGCCTAAAATGAACTTAAACATGTTTGAAGAATATCTTAGTATTTTCCTTGGTAGTCATACTCTTCTTGTAGGATTTCAACGTGTCTATCCTAGAAAATTAATCAACGATGAAAAATACACATTCATTTACCATGTTTTGAAGAAGGTATACCAAATAGATAATCCATGGAGATGGACTCTTGGGGCCCATCATGAGTAGGAAGAGGAGTGTAAAACCAATTATTTTTAATGTTGGGTTTAGAAATGACATAAGAAGTGTTTGATGTGATAAAAGTGTCTAATAAATTTACTTTTGTAGTATAGTCACAGTCGTTTCCACACCTAAGTGTTCTACCACCTAACAATAATGAGATTCCAAAATTAGGTTCAAACACTCACTTGAAGGAACATAAATATGGAACAAATGACATAATTCTCCATCCTAGAGATGATAATATGAAATTGGTGCACCTACACCAAGTGTTTGATATACTACATTGAATGCAGGAACATTCTCATATGTATGAGACCACCCAAAGATCTCATGGTCACAAGAGTTGAGTATTGTGGTTAATTTTGCAACTAGAGGTTGACTGAGGTATTCAATGACTCGATTGGTACTACCCTTGTATTTATTGTTTAGGTGGAACTATTGTAGGTAGGTGGACCACTTTTGTGGAAGTAATTTTGTAACTTCCACTATGTTTGCATTAAATGTAGTGGGTTGTGATCACTCTAGATTATGATCTCCTTCCCAATAATGTAATACTTCCATTGGTAGTAGAATTGTAAAATGGAGTACATATCCTTAGCATAGGAGGGGTAATTATGTATGATATATTAGAGTGTGTCACTACGTTAGGCCACTAGGTATCCATGATGATTGAGGGACTATGCAAACTGCACATTCTGAAGAATCTACCTCAATATCAAAGGATTGCTGCAAATTTGGCAAGGTGAGTATGGGTGCTAAACATGAGTGGTGTTTTAAATCCTGAAATTATTTTTCACTTACTTAGACTAAAAAAACTTGGCCTTGAATAGACCCTTGGTGATTTGGCTCAAGGGGAAATAAACACAAGAGAAACCCAACATGAACCTACGATATAAGTTGGAAAGTCCCAAGAAATTGTGGGACTTGCTTAGATTCATTGGGGATGTTCAATCATGAATGACCTGGATCTTGGTTGGATCCACATGCACACCATGTTTATCCATGATATATCCTAGATATTGGATTCTCTGCATGTAAAATGTGAAATTTTATAAATTATCATATAACTTGTGCTATAGTAGGGTACCAAGGACCTGTTGAAGGTGATGAAAATGTTCTTCCCAAATTTTAATAAATATGAGGACTTCATCTAGATATAGAACCAAAAAATATTTGTTGAATGGCCACGAGATGTCATCCATAATCCTCATGAAATTTTATATAGCATTAGTCATTCAAACATTCTTGACCAACCACTTAAAAATGCCTCCTTTGGACTTGAAGGTAGTATTCCATACATCGGTTTGCTTGATTGGTGTTGAGTGGTATCCCATCATTAGATCAATATTACTAAAGTACTTAGCACCCTTGAGTTGGTCAATATGGTTGTAAATATGTGGAATGTGATACTAGTTGTAGAAAGTGATATTTTTTAGAGATTTCTAATGAATACATAGTTGACATGTTCCAGATTTCTTTTGTACCAACACAATTGGGCTCCTTGAAAGTGAGGATATTGGTCAAATGTGGAATTTTTGGATTAAAAATTAAATATGGAATTTTATTTCTTCATTTTCCATGGGACAATCCCTGTATACTATCTAATTGTTAGGAAAAGGCACATTGGGTATCAAATAAATTGAATATTTGATATGGAAGTGTAGAGGTTCCCCAACAATTAAGGTGAACATATATCTATACGCTTCCATTTCTTTCTCTTCCTCTTTTTTTGTGGAGAAATACCTTGTGAAAGGGATATTGATGTCGTGGTGATATTTCATTCACATGCAGTGCAAACCATTATGAGTAAAATTTTCCCAATTTGGAAGATTACCATCCTACATTGCTTGGCTATGATCAAAGAGACTATGGTATTTGGAATGACCTCATGTATGTTGTAGAGATATACTCGCAGATTAATAATGAAACTATGAGGTATGAACTCATATAAAGCTTGGATTTTCCATATATGTGGTTTTCCTGAAGGAACATCACAAAATTTGAGTGGGGAAACATCAAAAAGTACCTCATATTTGAAGGCCTTTATGTCATAGGAAGCATACAAAATTTATACCAAATGTGCACCAATATCTATCCTCTATATCTAAAAATTTCAAGTTTTAAAACATCCTAAAAAATAAGTTATAACGAAAGTGTCAAGTAGACTTGTTTGAAACGAATTTCAGGATTATTCCTGAACCCTAAATTCTGTAGCGAATATGTATGAAAGTAAAGAGAAAAAACATATTAAATTTTTATCACATGCAAAGAAATATATCTCCTATGTATTTACAAAGTTTCAAGGTATGAAACATTCCACAAAAAAGTTATAGCAAAAGCTCCAAAATGGATTGTTTGAAAATGATTTCATAAGCATTTAAGAACCCTAACTTCAATAGGTGGTATCTCTGAAAGTATAACAAAGAAACATATAAAACTTTTACCACATGTACCCCGAGATCTATCCTCTATATTTTCAAAGTTTCGAGGTCCGAAACATCCCAGAAAATAAGGTATCTCGGAAATTTCAAGATGACTTGGAACTTATTTCACAATTAAATCTTTAATGATAATCCATTTTTCGCACACTAACTTTCTCTCAATGCTTTCCCAAAATGATTTCATAACCCTCTATGAAGGGAAATTTCCCTTAATTAAATAATCAGTTCCCAATACCATGGTAAAACACCCCAAATATCATTGGAAAATAACCCAAACCATGGGAAAATACCCCAAACCCATGGGTTTGAAGCGATCATTTCACTTTTTACTTTATCATATGCACCCTTTTTTTAATATACTTGTAGGCCTATATATTGATCTAAAATCAGTGCTTAGCAATTTTTCACTATGACTTCAATTTTATCAAGATCTATTCCGACAATGCTTGTGAATATATCAACGACAAAAACTTAAATAATGGAGAGAAATAACAGATAACTCAAAGAATAAAACCATCAATAGATTGAAACACTAGAATTTGATAACGAAGTTTGGAAAAATTCACCTACGTCTCTGGACCTTTGTCTTCAGTGAGGGAGGCTTCTCTATTCAAAATTCAATGCTTAAAATCTGCATCAAAATTACATCATATAGGTCTCTGACTGACTCAGCTGGATTCTTCTCTGTCTTAGGAACCCGACGTAACAGATGTAACTGAAGGTGGATTAGATCTCTTGGAAAGTTCCTCCAAAGCTCAACTACTCTTCACTGCATAAGGCAACTTGACCTTTTCATGTTCTTCTTCAACTTGCTTCAAGCCATGTTTTTCCTCTTGTTGCCCTTATAAATTCACAATGTATTGTTTTATATAGCCATGAAGTAGAGGGATCAAATCCCAACAACCCACCTCTCGTGGCACTCAAATTGGGCCAATATCCACCACGATATGGAAAAAATCTCTAAAACTGCCAAACAAATCATCAAAAATCCACTATTATAAAGTGAAAAACCCATTTTTTAAATATAATTGGGCTAAAGCCCCTTGGACTAGGTGCACACCCCCTTAATAGGTTCACATGGTGTTGTCACATGAGAAGACCCAAGGTTCATTTCTTCAACAATGTACCAACAAAACCCTAACTATCGACCCTTTCAGCAACACCTGGGAAGCAAATGAAGTCTCACCCGAGGTAGAGGTAGTGGTGGTTGTAGGACTCAAATGTCTGCAACCTCGCTAGGACACAGATCCATTATTACACCACTCTAACAAAGCACTTGGCAGTTAACATTCATCATTATTTAAGCCTTATCCACATTGCATATCCAAACCCTAATTACAGAACAACGTAGTATTCAACCAGATCTAACACATCTAAGCACTTAACACATGGAAAAAGATCAGATCTAGAATTTATTCACATCACTTAAGCACTAATATATCATACTCGATTCATCTAAACATTCATTACTGCACTTAACATTAAATTATATACACAAGACAATAATCATAATGCAAAAAGAAACCATAACACAGGATATACATGGTTCACCCAAGTGTAGGGCTATGTCCACCAACTCTTATATTCTTTATTATCTTCTATCAAGCTTCTTACAGGCACATAGCATCAAAACCTTACACTATAGAGGATAGGAGATCTGCGTGCCCCTTGCTAGATACTCCTTCCCCGAGTTATATCACAACACCAAGCCTCCTTACACAGTCTATGCACAAATCACTATAGATGGCCTGCACTTAGCTTTACAGCTTCGACAGACACTAAGAACATATCCTCTTGAAATTACTTGCACTTAGCACAATACTTATCACCTATCATTTCACCTCTTACTTACATTTCTTATATTTCTATTTATACATTACAAAAGGCTGTAAACATGGATAAACCCATGGGTCGACATCCCCATGCTTGTTACATAAACCTTAATCTGAAGGATGCCCTAAAAAGGGGCTGATATCCTGCGATCTCCACTTCGAGTTGTGCTCTGCCTTCGACCAGCCTGTCGAATTCCCAAAATAGGTCAAACATGACCAAGGATCTCAAAAAATTGGTCAAGGGCTAGAATCCCCCCAACACTCACTTGTGACTCATCCCGAGTCACTCTTCTCTAGATAACTCTGCCTCAAATGCCTTGATCTTGGCTCGAGCTGCTTCGACCTGCTACTTTTCCAAGGCCTCCTTCTCGATGAACTCTTGAATAAATTCCCTATTCACAGGTCCCTCTAAGCGCTTCTCTACCAAAGTGAATACTTGTTCCATCTCTACTCCTCGGTATTCAATCACCGCAAAAAGTAGGTAATTTGCATCTTGGACTGGCTAGAGCTTCTGAGTCACGTCCATGACTTTGCTTTGTATGGTATGGACCTGTTGCTGAGTTGTGAACTGTTCTTGGGATATTTTCATTCGCTCAACCATTGTCAAGGGATTCAACTGCGCTTGTACAGTTGTTGCTTCATCCTTTGCTTCCTGGAGATGTGACTCTAGTGTCTTTAGTTCAGGGTCCTCGGCAAGGCGCTCATAATTCTATGCACTCTGAATGCTAAGATGTTTACATTCCAAGGATAATTCCTTGATTCTATGGACTGTGCTTTGGGCGATTTCTTCTCACTAGTATCGCACTTCCTGAGGGGTGGTTGGTACTTATTGTAACTCCAATTCTGCTACTCTCTGTTGAAGTTGTTGGATAACTACAGAAATCTTCGCTACTTGACTCTCCACTAGATCTTCTTTTATCTGTTATAAGACTGTCACAGAGCAAAGTGCTCTGTTGACTGCTTCTTTAACTCCAACCTACTCCATGAGTAGTTGTTCTTTCTCTTTTCGAATCTATGCTTTATCCTCTTCGAACTTGATTTGGAGGTCGTCCTTCTCTTGTTTCACAACTTGTCATTGTTATATGACTTCCTCTTGTGATAGCTTTAGGGCCACTATGACCTGTTCATTTTCTTCCTGCACACAATGAAGGAGAGATTCGATCACATCAGCTATTTTGCTGAGTTGGAAAGGCTCATCTCCCAAATCTATTTCTTTTGATGGAGGGGGCATAGTGGAAACTACACAGCTGGTGTGAAGGGCTTGTTCTACTCCTCTCAGTTCTTCTTCAATTCTTTTATACATAGTTTCTTATTTGGCTTCGGTTTTCTGAAAAATATCTTTTGATGCATCTGATACAGCTATGATAATGAATTCAAAGTCATCGATCATGATCACAGTCTGCAACTTCAACTTACTAGCTTTGGATTTCGTTTGCGATGTAGGTTTCGTGGGGGAAACATTTATTTTCTTGGATGTCTCTGTGTCATCAGGGGGATTCTATGACGGTGTTACTTTGCCTTACTTCTATTTATATTCTTCCCCATTATTCTCTTCTTTGTCTACTTAGTCACCACCTCCTCTGCTAGGTGAATCTGATCTAGTTTCTTATGATGTGTTGTGTATTTCCTTTACATCTTCCTTATTTTTCTTCCTGCTACTGCTAGGTGCATCATACTCTTCGCGAGTAACCACCAATTTCCAATGAGGTCAGGGTCGGACAGTTCTCCCTAGTCGACTAGTATAAGGAACTATGTGAGCCATTCCTTAGTGATTTATTCTAGGTTCTCCTATGTTAGCTTGTAGTAGGACTGAAGCCCTTCTTTGCTTTTGTCTGCGCACACAGTGATAGAAATAAAATGTCTATCTACGTAGAAATTCATAAGGGATATGAACATGTCCAAGGTGTTCGACGTTATACAAAAAGACTCAATAGCCCTCTTCAACTGCAAGTAGTAGGTATGGAATACTGCGTTCGACTTCCATTGTTTCCCCATATCACTTGAATACTAGAGCATGGTGAACTTTGCAACTACTGGCTTGAATGGATCAATTGTAGGGAAGGTCACTCCTTCTAGCATCTTCCAAGCAATGAACATGATGAGGATAAAAAACTAGCTAAAGTGGAATCATATCCCCAATCTTGAGCTTTGTGATAGTCCAATTCTAACTGATTGACTAGGTAACTAGCCTAGTTCATCTGTAGTCATTCCACACATTTTCCTATGAGGTCAACGACAAACCCTGTGACCTGGGTGGGTCTGGTATTTCAGACTAGCTTACCACAAATAAACTGGAAACCAAGGCGCACTACGCCATTTTGAATGGAGGCTACCTTGTATCCTCGTGTTCCCTTCTCTGCATCATTGTAGGTGTCTTTGATCTTCTGCACTAGAGCACGATATGAAACCTTTCCTAGATAACAGTCTTGTGAGTCTGATCCCTGCATGCTTAATCTGGTGATCCTATGGATCAAGGTCAAATCAATGGTGATGCGTCTGTCTAGCCATAGATACCCGCCATGGAAGAATGACAGTAGGTGTTTAACGCACGCTTTAACCTCTTGATTCCTTCCAAAATGTGGTATCTTTATCACGTTCAAGACAGTGGACCTCGTGATGTCCATAGTCCATGGTTGAGGGATGATATTTTACTTCTTCCCCTTGTTCTTGGTCAAATACTTGTGAGGTGCGAGCATGCCATAGCTCTTGCAGTCTCCTAGTTGGAATCCTCTCCAACTGCGGTCTGACTTCTTTTATTCCCTTCGAGAGGTACACAGCGATAACTATGTAGTCGAAGTCCCTTGGGACACTATCACGACTCACCACACTAGCCAAAGGTGGGATGTAGTCGGGAAGTATGGATGGGATTATCTTCGCATTCGCCAAGTCATCACAATGCTTGGTCATTTTCTTGGCCACATCTCGGGATCATCCAGATCCATGAGAATTCGATGGGGAGGCTTGCACTCCTCTCGTCGATGAGGCTTGGATACCTGCGAACATCACCTTCTCGGCCATGAGGTCTATTAGAATCTCTTCGACATTTTTTTCTTCTTCTCTAATTGCGTCCAACATGCACACTCAATATATGATATCTCAGGTCGGTGAACAATACTCAATATAACATAATGGATAGTGAGGTCTCAATGATCACTGCACGAAATCAACTAGTTCTTTGTGGGCTAGGATAATCACAATTGGAAAAAAGTGTTCTCGATGCAACGCTCGATGGGATAAATAGATATTATCGTAACATACTCTTCCAATGGGAAGGAGCTCCTCAATCAATGTAGTTCCATCCGTTATGGCGCAGTCCCAACGGTCCAAGGGTGAATGTTATGGAAATAACTGTGTTTCTAGCCATTCTGGAGCATCATTATAACGGTCATAATGCTTCCAACGGTCATATTTATTTTCCATGGTGAAGTGTCAGTCTTCATTGTACTGATATTCTGGCGGAGTTCAAGTTCTGGAAACCCTCCTTCTGCGAAGTATTCCTTGGAACTTCTTGCAATTTTTCTAACTTTTCTCTCTTCTTACAGAGCATTCTGGCCTTCTTTCCTGTGATCTGAATCACTGGTTTCCTCTTTCCATTATCATTCTTATCTCCTCTTGGCATGATAACTTCACACTATGGAATGTATTTCATACGGTTCAAGGGTAATATTTCTTCTCTTTCTAGGGTAGGTTCTCTACTCTCTTGTACAAATAGGTATCTCCAATCTTCCTGTGTCTTTTCAACTTCGACATCCATATCTTTGGTCCTTATAGCTTCGACTGGTTCTCTTGTTCTTCCAGTAAGTGTGTTATTCTCTGAGCCATGAAATATCTTAGTTCTTGCTTTTTCTTTTCTATATCCTCCTCTTCTTGTTTCCTTTGTATCTGATCTTTCTCAATCCAGGTTTTTCCTTGAAAGATAGAAAATGGGGCGTTGTTCTCCACAAATTTAACTATCTCAAATTCTTCTTCTGTTGAAGTGCCATGAGCACTCATAGATGTCTACATAAGTCTTCCACATAATGTTTTCAACTTTCCTATAAATAATCATATTCCTCCTAATGAAGGAACCATAACAGGCTTTCCCAAAATTTCCCAAGTTCTTTCTTTCATGATATTCACCTGTGTTTCCTCATCCAGAAAACAGTCTATGTCGAAGTCTCCTATTCTTGTTTCTATGTAATCTTTATCTTTTAACACCTCTGATAAGTTGATATCTCTATGATCGTTTAGGTTTTCTTTCAGCTATAGTAATACATTCTCTTATTCTTTTTGGGGTTCTATCATATCCTTAGTTTCTTGACTTGTCTCATAGTTTTCTTGTCTCATATTCATCTTTTCAACTTTTGTAATCATTCTAGGGAAATCCAAAACTTCATGGTCCATATATTTATAGCAAATACAACTAGGACCCCGACCAGGGAATTCCTTAGAAATATGTCCCAGTCATCTGCAACTATAACAAAGAGTTAATCCCCTCTTTCTTTTAAACGATTCCCAACTTTTTATGTACTACGCACAGGGGTCACAGTAACTAACCTGCAAAAAAATCTTTCTATGATCCTGCATCCATTTGTTAGTCCAAACATTCTTTCTATGGATAGGGATAACATAACTTTCATTATTTCTATCATATCTATTCATATCAAATCTTCTTTCTTCTAGCTATACCCTAGTTTTCAGACTGGGACAAAATTTATCAAACATACCTAGATTCATTCTTTCAAAACAAAAATTTTCATTTTTATTACCTTTCTCAGAGAAAAAATCTTCAAGATCTTACATCTTTTCTTCAGATCAGACTTCTCTTCTTATCATAGAGCTTCACAATTCAAGTAGACTACAATGCACTAAAGTAGTAGATCTACGCACAGAGCTTTCTTTTCTTGAGTTCCTAGCAATCACAGTTTCAGGTCCCAACAACGCAACCATTTTTTGTCATAGGGGCATACCTAGGGTTCAACGCTTCAACAACACACCAAAAAAACCCTAACTATCGACCCTTTCAGCAACGCCTACAAAGCAGATGAAGTCTCACCCGAGGTAGAGGTAGGGGGTGGTTGCAGCACTCAAATGTATGCAACCTAGCTGGGACACAGATCTGTGATTACACCACTCTAAAAAAGAACGTAGCAGTTAACATTCATCAGTATCTAACCCTTATCTGCATCATAGATCCAAACCCTAATTACAGAACAATGCAGTATTCAACCAAATCTAACACATCTAATCACTTAGCACATGGAAAAATATTATATCT
Organism: Picea engelmannii; assembly: GCA_009831015.1. Taxonomy (NCBI): domain Eukaryota; kingdom Viridiplantae; phylum Streptophyta; class Pinopsida; order Pinales; family Pinaceae; genus Picea; species Picea engelmannii. The sequence goes on from ML778184.1 coordinate 1,358,512, forward strand.
AGCATTTATTCACATCACTTAAGAACTAAGCTATCATACTAGATTCATCTAAACATTCATTACTGCACTTAAGCTTAAATTATATACACAAGACAATAATCAGAATCCACAAAGCAACCATAACATAGGATATAGATGGTTAACCGCAGTGTAGGGCTACGTCCACCAACTCTTCCCTTCTTCATTATCTTCTTTCAAGCTTCTTACATGCACAAAGCATCAAAACCTTACTCCGCAGAGGACAAGATATCTGCGTGCAGCTCGCCAGATCCTCCTTCCCTGAGTTAGATCACAACACCAAGCCTCCTTACACAATCTGTGCACAAATAACTACAGAGGGCTTGCACTTAGCTTTACAACTTCAACATACACTAAGCATAGAGCCGCTTGTAATTACTTTCACTTAGCACAATGCTTAACACCTAGCATCGCACCTCTTACTTACATCGCCTAGATTTCTATTTATACATTACAAAAGGGCCTAAACATGGGTAAACCCATGGGCTGACATCCTCATACCCGTTACATAAACAGGGATGATTTTAAGCATGGAAATTTATTTTAAAATGTATAAACCTTCATGAATATTACTAATCCTTTATATGTCAACTATAAATGTTTGGCAATATTTTTGTAAAAGTATTCAAATTTCTAAGTATTTTATATAGTTTTTATAAATTTTTGGCGATTTTTAAGCTAAAATAATTTTATCCTATAGAATTTGGGCGAATCATATTTAAAATAGCGAATCTCATTTTTGGAAAAACCATGGAAAATTATCCCATGAGAGAAATAAACCCTAATCCTAAAGATGCCCTAAAAAGGAGTCGAGATCCTATGATCTTCGCTTCGACTTGCACTCCGCCTTCGACCAGCCTGTCGAAGTCCCAAAATAGGTCAAACATGACCAAGGATGTACAAAAATTGGTCAAGGTCTAACAGATGGATATGATGTGGCCAAGAGCCATCCCGAAGGGATGCATGCTGGCCCCTAGCCTGAAAAAACTGTTCACATGGGAAATTTCAATAGGACTACACCTCACCTATATGTTCCTAGCATATGGTTCTAGCTTCAAGTCATGTGCTCAAAAAGCGCTAGAGGTTAGGCCTTAAAGAAATGGTGATCGTGCCCTTTTCGTATCAGTATACTATAGCGCCCATTCTTTAAGGGGGGTGGTTGTATGGAACATATATCCGCGGGTTGGGGCTTAGCCTCGGCCCCCTATCACCTCCAATACACATGTACACACTTTGTATAATTTTTACAAGGGTTGTTTAAACATGTACCTAGTGCGGCGCGTTGGTAATATGACCTGTCCCTAAGTCATTCCTCCACCAACAAGTCATGGGGTCAAATCCCATGAGCTCCAACATATTTTATTCAACTATCAAATGATAGGGTGCCATGTGGCAGCCCACGTCTCGGTCACATGGAACCTCTTCATTTTCCCATAAAAATGTGCCACTTGTCAAAAAGAGATCGGACCAAATATTCTACCTAGTCAACCTGTTGTTCTGTTGCCACATGTCTCAATCCTACATCATCATGACGTCAGTATTGACTTTTTTCTTGTTGACCTGTTGACTTTTTGCATGTTTGGAAAAACAAACAAAATGTGATATAAAGATAATACAATGTGTTTTTGAGCCCATTCAATTTGTGTTGGGTTTGTATTGACGAGGCCTACTCACACGTCCATTTTGAACACATTCTGAGAACACCAATTTTTAGGCCTTTCTGAGCCCCATCAAGCTCCTAGATCCGATTCTGGATCATGCCTTCCCACTAAAGAACTTTTGGTCCTCCAAAGAGGTATTACATCAATTTACTACATCCATATATCAATTGACTAACAAAAAATAGCCTAGACTTAACAAAAACATTAACTAGACCCAATAAGTGATTTCATAAATCCAATCACTTTTATTACATCAATGAAACTAACATTGACTCGATTTACATGTAGGGCATAAAATCTTCCCAGTTCCAAGAGTATGACCCATATCCTACCAATGTAGTTTTGCATTCATTCCTCTGCTTCTCTACAACATCATTTTGTTTCCCTTCTGTAGCATCCTTCTTCTACTCTTTCACAGTGTCCTTCTTCTTCCGTTCTCCAGTGTCCTTCTTCTTCTCTAGCCATTCAGGCTTTGTGGAGTTTCACATCCCTGGATGCACCTTCCAAAAACTATCTTCACAATGTCCATTCCCTTCACAATGTGAGAAATGTTTCTGTGCTCGAATGAATTTGATGAAGCCTTTCCCAGAATGAGTTGAATCCCCATTGGATTTCTCTGACTCTTTTCTTGGTTGCACTAAATTTTCATGTAGATCCTTTTTGACTTGCAGTGTTGCGTCATCTTGTCTTATCGTACTCCTTGTCACCATGATATTTTTTCCATATACCTTATTCTTCCAACATACTGCAACACAATGGTTATAACTGCCACAAAATGTGCATGGAATTGTTCTTATGATAAGTTCCATGACCCTAGAATGCTCTTCATTAAAGGTGGGTGAAGGATATTTATGCCTTTCAACCTTTTTACCTTTCTTTCATGACTCACTATTTGTGTCGCTGCTGGCTCGAGCTGCTTGTTTTCCTTGACGAGTTCGAAAAAAATTGGGTGTCAGCTCTGGATGTTTCTCCCAACAATGGTAATCATCGTGTCCTAAATTCCAACAATGTGTGCAACAAACCACTGGATTATTTTCGTCAATATATTTTCCTGCATAACCCAATCCTTCATGCAGTGGTCGTTCTCGCACCTCAATCGGCTCAGCTCTACCTTGGCCATACTTTCCAAGACCTTGTCCTTTCTTGTATCCAAAATTGGATAGAATTCTCATACCAATTTCTTTGGTATGTTTCTCAAATGCTGCAATATCCTGATTATCAGAATCCAATTCCTGATTATCTACAGGAGAAGTTGGAGTATAATGAGTACTTTCCACTACCAAGGAAAATGTGCCAATGGCCTCTCCTACTTATTTCTCCTCAATTAGAGTAGCAGGAGTATAAAAATCCTCCTCATATAATTTCCTACGAAATGGATGAATTATGTCATACTTGACAAGGCTCGGGCTTCTAACAGAAGGACATCTTCCAAATGACCTTTCTTTTGTCGATAACATCATTGTTCGCAATCTTTCTCTGTCTTCCTCAAGGATTTTCACCAATCTTCGAAGCTCATCATTTTCTCGCTAAATCTGTTGGTTAATATCCTCGAGTTCTTGGAGTCCGGATCTCTTCAATATTTTCCCCATGATTATTCACAATCCCTGCAATATTCAACCTTCTCTTATACAACTTGATCTAAAATCAGTGCTTAGCAATTGTGCACTATGACTTCAATTTTATCAAGATCTTTTCTGACAATGCTTGTGAATATATAAGAAACAAAAACTTAAATAATGGATAGAAATAACAGATAACTCAAAAAGGAAAACCATCAATAGATTGAAACACCAAGGAGTTTGGAAAAATTTGCCTACGTCTCTGGGCCTTTGTCTTTAGTGAGGGAGGCTTCTCTGTTCAAAATTCAATGCTTAAAATCTGCATCAAAATTACATCTTATAGGTATCTGACCAACTCAGATGTATTATGCTCTGTCTCGGGAACCCAATGCAATAGACGACACTGAAGGTGGAGTAGAAATCCCAAAAATTTCCTTCAAATCTCAGCTACTCTTTATTGCACAAGACAACTTGAACTTTTCAAGTTCTTCTTCAACTTGCTTCAAGCTATTTGATACCCTTCTAACTTTACAATGGATTGTTTTATATATCCATGAAGTAGAGGGATAAAATCCCAACAACCCACCTCTTGTGGCACTCAAATTGGGCCAATATCCACCAAGATATGGCCAAAATCTCTAAAAGTCCCCAAAAAATCATCAAACATCCACTATTATAAAGTGCAAAACCCATTTTTGCAATATAATTAGGCTCAAGCCCCCTGGACTGGGTGTGCATCCTCTTAATAGGGTCATATGGCTATTATGTGGCCAATATCTATCCCAAAGGGCTATGTTCCAGCCCCTAGTCCGAAAAAACTGGTCACATGGAAAATTTCAATAGGACCACGCCTCACCTATATGCGCCTAACATATGGTTATAGCTTTGATTCGTGTGCTCAAAAAGTGTTGGAGGTTAGGCCTTAAGGAAATGGTGCCCATCCCCTTTTCATACTGGTATACTATAGCACCCATTCTTTAAGGGGGGTGTTTGTATGGAACGTAAATCCACAGGATGGGGCTTAGCCCCAGCCCCCTTCTGCCTCTAGTACACATATATGCACTTTAAATAATTTTAACAAGGGTTGTTTAAACAAGTACCAAGTGTGGTGAGTTGGTAATATGACCTATCCCTAAGTCATTCCTCCACCAAAAAGTCATGGGGTTGAATCCCATGACCTCCAACATATTTTATTCAACCATCAAATGATAGGGTGCCATGTGGCATCCCATGTATGGGCCACATGGAACTTCTCCATTCTCCCATAAAAATGTGCCACTTGTCAGAAAGATATTGGACCAAATATTCTTCCCAGTCAACCTATTGTTGTGCTTCCATGTGTCTCAATGCTATGTCTGCATGATGACGTCAACATGACATCATGCTAACATCAACATTGACTTTTTTCCTGCTGACTTTTTGCCTATTTGGAAAACGAACAGAATGCGATATCAGGAGCACACATCATCTGTTTGACACCGTTCAAGTTGATTTTGGTTCGTATCGATGATTCCTATGCACATGTCCATTTTGAATCCATTATGAGAACATTGATTTTTAGGCCTTTCTGATCCCCATCAAGCTCCTAGATCCGATTCTAGATCATATATAGATATATATCAATATTGTAAATGTTGTGTGTATTTTGATTCCATAACATGACATGAATCACATCATTAATCCTTTGTCATTAATGAAAATAATTCCAACAATATATCCCTTTGTTGTTGATTACAATCCTGCAACAAAACACATAGTCTGCCATGCTTAGAAAGAATTCCCCCCTATTTTCAACTCTCCCAGGAATAGAGAGAATTATATCCCTTTCTACAAATCTCCTCATTTGACATCAATGGAAATATGTTTCTCCCCCTGAACTTGTGCTTCTCCTTAACCACTCAATTGAAACTGTAGTAGGATGGCATGCGAGGTCGATCCTCAGTCGACCAATTTCAAGGAAATGATCAGTAATTAAGAGGAATTTTGCAATACTATAAAAGAAATGATACACAATGATATGAAATCCTCAAATATATGGTCAAATTATTCCATTACCATCTATCAATCCAACCAAAATATATTGTGGTATTTGACACTCATCTAAAATTTTGTCTTTCACGTCTCTTCTGCAAAGATCTAAAAACATTATTTCCATTCCTTCAACTTTTATAGTGGGGATGATGATAGTTAACAAAATTTTACACTAGATAATAAAAAGAAGTAGGATTGGGTTCAAGTTCACTTACATGAGTGGAGAAACCTGACATATCAGCAACAATGTCATATGCATGCTCAAATTCGTCCATCTGAGGAATAAGAAACTCATAGATATATTTTGCATAATCAATAATAGGTTTCTCCTCTATAAAACAAGTATAAGATCCACCTATAATAGATAAAACTTCCCTGGTTGTATCAAATCTAGGTGTAGGTAGGGAGGAAATATCAAATGCATACCTTTGAGAATTGATAATATCATATAATATTTCAGTACTCTTTTAAAACTTCAATATTCTATTCAACTTAATAATTATTTTCTCTAGTTTCTCTTTTTTTTTGTAAGTTAGTGTTTGTATTGAATCCTAAAAAAGTTACAGATGTCTATTTTTCCTAATCATACATGGAAGCAGTGCCCTTCTGGGAAACCACCACTTCCCTTAGGAACAAAAAATAGTGATGTTCCTAATCATAAGAGGCAGCGGTGCCCTTCCGGGAAACAATCGTTGTCAATTGTTCAAAAAATATATTATGCAATGTCGATGCCACGCAGAGAAGATGCTACTTGTCAGAAGTAAAAAAAATAATAAAAAACGCAGGACAACCTAACATGGCTTCTTGTAGACGAAGAATGATGTAAGCATGGAACAAAAGAAAATTAGAAACTTGGTCCGAGCCTAGGCCCAATGTAGACCTGTCGCACCTGAGACTTTCCCTTGTCGCGGTCTATCATTTCTTTCCAAAGGTCCTGGAGGAAGGCCAACATCTTTTCAACCTGAATCCAACGATCGGTGTATCTGTGTTGCATATCAAGCATAATTGACTTGAGCTCCCTCAGTTCCTTTTTGATGTCGCTCAGGTCCCTTTGGAGGTTTCTCAAGGTGTCCAGGTCCACTACCCAGGTCTGGCATCTTTCGCCAAGGAGGGGTGATAGCAAGGAAGCCGAGGAGGAGGAGGTAGAGAAGTTGGGGAAAGAGGTATTGGGGGGGTGGAAAGAGATGGGAGGAGGAGGAGGAGGATGTCATGGAGGGGAGGGGGGATGAGGTGCGTAGCCCAACAAGTTGCAAAAGGTGTTGAACCACTTGACCCTACAACCGTATGGATTCGAGAGGGGGGAAAGATCAATGGTGGTATACGGTAGTGGTTTAATGGGGAAGGGCATCACGACTGGGGCCAAGATAGGGAAGAGATCAGCTACAGTAGGATGAACAGGAGTGGCCACCTCAACAAGAACCATGACATGAAGAAGGTCAGCCTCAGGAGGATGATCGAGGATGGCCTCATCAGCTGGAGCCATGACTGGGAGAAGTTCAGCCTCAGGAGGATGGTCGGGGGTGGGCAGTTTCCGCCCCCTGGCCTCATACCAGGCGGCCCCCCTTTTTTCTTTGCCTCTGAGGCGTGGCATGTTAGAATCCAGTGGAAGTCTTGGAGAGAGGACACAAAGGATCAATTGACCTAGCTAAGTGAGGCCCGAGCTAGTGTTTCTATGAGACAAATGGAGATTGCACCAGAGGGGAGGATAATAATGGTCAAAGTGATCAGGACTGTATTTAGGAATGCATGTGAGGAGGAGTGGAAGTGACCAAGGAAGTGTCATGCACAGTGCCATGAAGTCTCCCATGCTCTAGAACTTCCGAATCATGCAAGTGAAGGTTCTCGTCAGAGGATTGTAAGGTGGTGGCAGCGATATTATGTCCATGAGGTGATGGATAGGGTGGGATGGGACTGATCGGGTGCTAGGTGGATAGCCTCCTTCCCAAGTGGCCTCCTTGTATCTTGGTTGCTCATTGAACTTGGAAACACCTGATCTAGGGGTCAATCCTTGGTGTTTTCCATGTTTCTGCAAGCAATAATTATGGGATGGAAGGGATTAGAAGTGGGTGGGATGGGAGGGATTAGAAGTGGGGGTACACGTGAAGACTCCCTCCTCCATCGTGACTCTAATGTTTTACATCATGTCAGCTACTTGATTTGTCATTCTTCAAACATGGGAAGGATGTATTATCCAATGTGGCTGGAGGGTGTCTTTGATTCTGAGAAGTCCATTCATAATTCTCCAGCTCAGAGAAATTTTCTCCGGGTCATCCCCATTAAGGACATAGGAGAAGAGATTTATGACAATTTGTGATTCACCCTCGGTGATGATGGGGAAAATATCTTGTTATGTGGCCTCTTGTAGACCAAAAAGGAGTCCCCGTACTTCTACAATGTTGTTTGTGTTATGCTCGAGATTCCCTACAATGATGTGGAGGATTTCCCCTTTGTTGTTGTAAATGACATCTCTATATCCTGCAGGTCCCGGATTCCCTCTAGAGGCCCTATCGAAATTTAGTTTGTGGCACCCTATAGGTGGAGATTCCCAATGGGTGGGGCTAAGATTACAACTAATGGTGGTAGAAATAGTGGGATGGAGGTTGAGCTTCTAGGTGCTAAGGATGAGACTTTCATTTGGGGGGCAGTTTAAATCCTGAGCCTTCTAGGGATGCAAGGAGATTATTTCGATGATTTTGGAGTGGATTGTGGTCTAGATGTCTTGCCAGTTCTGGGTGACTATTTGAAAGGTATGTTTGTTCCTTTCTTTCCAAATTTTCCAAATAATGAAACCTAGTAACAACTACCAGATTTTGTTGAGGATAGGAGATTGAAAAACCGAGCTTCGCCATCCTTCTATTGTTTCCTGGAGTCCCATGTGATTGATGTCTTTGGTTCTCATTAGGCATGCGTTGTGGTCCCAGATGCTCGAACTGTAGGTGCACAGGTTTAGGAGATTATTTTGACTTTCCTCATTTAAGCCGCATAACTGACACCAGGAGGGACCAATGAAGCCCCTTTTCCTTAGGTTGTCCCAGGTGAGAATGTTGTTGTGCGCAACTAGCAAAAGGAAAGTGTTGATTTTTGGCTAGTATTTTGCTTCCCAAATTTTGCCCCAAACCTCTTCCCATTGTAAGGATTTGTGACCTGCACTTAGGCGGTACGCTTATTGAATGTTGAAGGTGCCTGTCATGGAGTGTCCCCATATGAGAATGTCATCTCCTTGTTGATTTAAAATTTTCTGTGAATCGAGGTGAGACTGCAGAGGTTGGATATTGAGATTAGCGGGGATGTTCAGGTCCTTGTGGGATTTCTTCCAGATGCACCAAATTTTCCTTGGGCCATTTGGGATCCAGAAATCTTTCACTTTGATGTGAGTCCTACTTCAGTTGTGAAGGGGATGAGGGCACTGAGATTTTCATCTGTATTTAGGGATGGGAGTTGTTTCCAAGAATCACTCCAGAAGAGCACTGAAGACCTACTTTGCAATTCCCAAAATGCATGGTATGTGATGAGTCCCTGATTATTCCTAGCCACATTCAAGATGAGAGAGCCTGGGCTCTGACCACTCCACCTATTGAGCTCTTTTTTTGGGATTGTGGGAGTATATTTTTTCCTCCAAAGACGTGCCCAAAGGTCTTGGGGTCTCTTTAGCCATCACCACCAAATTTTGGCATTAAGGACTTTGTTGAGTATAGTTGGGTCTCTGAGGCCAAGGCTCCCTGATTTATTTGGTTTACAGACTTTTTTCCAGCATACCAAGGTGAATTTATGCCCTTCTTTGGTAACCTTCCAAAGAAATCTTCTTTGGATGTTTCTTAAGGTGTTGAGAATAAAATTTGGGGCTGCCAGGGCTGAAAAAGTGTAGATAGGGAGGGCCTGTAGTACTGATTTGAGAAGGATGAGGTGTCAAGGCATATAGAGGGATCGAAAGGTCCAAGAGGAGAGTTTCTTGTGGAATTTGGACAACAGGTAGTCCTAGGAAGCATTTCTTAGTAGGTTATCAATGAGGGGGATACCCAGGTAAACAGAGTGGATAATGTTGCGGGTAAATCCTAGGATTTGGGTGAGGTGGTTTTGGATATTAGTTGGCATGTTGAAGAAGAAAAATTGGGATTTGGTCATGTTCAATTACATGCCCGAGGCCTCACAAAAGAATTCAACGATGGATCTGAAGCATAGGGATGCTCTGGAAGTAGATAGTCCCATGAGAAGTATGTCATCCAAAAATTGACTGTGGGAGATAGGGGGAGATATTGCATGAGGGGTGAGGATAGAGAGGGAATTATCAGTGATGGATTCCTTGATAGTACGACTCAACTCTTCTACCATAAGGATGAAGAGGAAGGGCGAGAGTGGGTCCCCTTACCTTATTCCCCTTGAGGGGGAGAAAGGTTTTGAGGGAACATCATTGATGAGAATGGAGAACAGGGATGAAGAAGTGAGATTGACAATACAGGAGATCCAAATACGATCAAATCCAAAGGCGAGGAGGTTTGATCTTAAATAGCTCTAGCTTAACTTGTCAAAGGCTTTAGAGAGATCCAGTTTTAAGAGCATACCTTGAGTTTTTGTTGAGTGTAGCGAGTGGATGACTTCGTGATCCAGGATGACACTATCTAGGATTTGTCTGCCTTCCACATAACCAGACTGTTCCATAGATATTAAGAATGGTAGAATAGGTTTGAGGTGTGTTGCAATGATTTTCATTAGGATTTTATAGATAACATTGCAAAGGGTTATAGGCCGGAAGTGAGAGGGGGAGGTATTGTTGTTTTATTTGGGTATGACAGTTAGAAAGGTCACATTGAGGGCTTGGAGAACCCGCCTGGATCTTCTAGAGTCCTCAATGATTTCCCAAAAATCTTCTCGGCTGATTTTCCAACAGTAGTGAAAGAAATTAGAGGTGAACCCATCTAGTCCAGGAGATTTTCCCAGAGGGGTATCCTTAAGAGACTAGTTGACCTCCTCCTGAGTGATTGGTCTCGTGAGTTCCTTGTTCGTCTCTTTGGTGACCACCTTGGGAATGTTCTTAAGAATAGAGTTGATGTCCCATGATCGATCTATTGGGGGTTCCTCTAGAAGATTTTGGTAGTATGAGACTAGTTCCTTTTCTATGTCTGTGTATTGTTGAATTTGTGTTCCTTGTTCCAAGACAAGGTGAGTGATGTGATTTGTTTGGCGATGCTAAACCATGGATCTGTGGAATAATTTGGTATTTTTCCCCCCTCTTTTAGCCATTGGATGTGAGATTTATGTTTCCAGACTATCTCTTCTCACGCCCTTCTTTCTTCGATCTGGTTGCATACTATAGTTTCCTTCTCTTTTAGGGAGTCCGTAAGTCCTTGAGAGCAGATCTTTTGTTGGAGAGTTTTCATTTTCTGATTAAGACTTACCTGTTCTTGCAATATGTTGCCGAAGGTGGACTTGTTCCAAGATTTTAGTTGAAGTTTGAGGTTTTTTAGCCTCTGTTGGAATCTATACATTGGGGTCCCTGTTTGTGTGGCCACCTCTTCCCACCATTGTTGAATGTTTGTTTGGAAGTTTGGGTGTGTCAATAATAATTTTTCAAAGCGAAAGGGTTTTTTTCCTGGGGTTCCATTGATGTTAAGAGTCAATAGTATCAGCCAATGGTCCGACCCTAGGGTGTTGATGACCATGGCATTCCAAGCGAGGCCATCCATCATTATGGATTCTGAGAGGAGGAAGAAATCTAGTCTGTTGGACCATATGAAGGGACCATTCTCCATGCCAACATCAATGATTTTCAGTAGGCCAATGGTGCGATTGAAAATCTCACTGTCATTTCCCAAGGTGTGTGTGCCTCCCTTTGTTTCCTCCAGACTTGTGATCATGTTGAAGTCTTCCCCAAGGATCCATAGTTGGGAGCCAATGTGGTTGGATATCCATTCTAGGTGGTGAAGAAAGGTTTCCTTGTCTCATGGTCGAGGAGGTCCATAGACCTTTGTGATGTAGCCTTGTTTGTTTGAGCCAATGAGGTGAAAGGAGGTTGTGATGGTCCATTTTGAGGTGAGGAAACCATCCAATAAAATTGTGTTTGGATTCTAGAGCATTGCTAGGCCAGCCTCTTCCCCTCTGGCATCCACTCCCAACTACTGGGATTTCTTCAAAAAAATTTGTTGAGTGGATGAAACTTCTTCTCCTGCGCACTTTGTTTCCTGCAAGAGAAGTATATTTGGCTATTCCTTCCTGATTGTTTCTTTGAGAAAACATTGTTTTCTTTTGGAGTTAAGACCCATTATATTCCAACATAGTATATTCATGAGGACGATGGAGGTTGGAGGGGGGGAAGCTGTCTGAGATCAGGTGTATTTGACATAAATTTATGAGACAGTTACCGTCATCTTGAATGAGTTGGTGTTTTGGTTTTTGGCCTCTCTTTTTCTCATATTTTGTGGGTTTGTGTTGTTCCTTCAAGGTGCCTTTTTGGATTCCTCGATTCAAAGTGGATCGGGTTGATCCTCTTGTCGAGGAGTTGAGGAATACTTTGTGTACTTTGCACAGTTGATCTGTTGGTATGGTGTACAATTGTTGCTTTTGGTAGGCGTGTTTCAGATACGCCATATATATACCTACTAGCTCTTGATCCTCCAGGTCCATGTCTAGATTCCCCATTTCTAATCCTAGATTTGTGGGTAGAGAGGTCTCTGTGACAACATGTTGCGAAGGGGAGGAGGTAGGGTGGTCAAGATTGGAGGGATTTTGAATAGTTGTTAGGGATTTCATAGGGTTGGTAGAAGAGGAGGGGGTATCTGAAGAGGTTTGTAGGGATTCAAAGGAATTTTTGGTCAGGGGTCCTGGGGGGGTTTGAGGTGGGGATTTTTTATCTGGGTGTCTTCATCGACTGGTGACTTGGGTGAAATCGTCCTTGGATTTGTCAGGATCTTCTAGAAAATGTTTGGTGGGGTTATTTAAAGGGAATTTGTGGAAGAGATTGCCATGTTCATGGAATTTGCGATAGATAAAGGAGATATTCTCATAATCGAGGGTTTGGGACCATTAATCATCTTGGTAGTCTAGGGTTATGGCTTCGGGGAGAGGTTTGGAGATATTCAAGTAAACACATATGTGGGCATAAGCAGTGTACCTTCATTGTCTTGTTACCTCCAAGGCCTTGACGTATATTCTGATGGTGTTACCAATTCCTACCAGGATCTCTTCAAGCCAGAATTCATGTGGGAGTGAGTATAGTATCAACCATACCGGGGCATGGGTGAAGTCCTCCTTTTTTGGGTTGAATATCTTCGTCCAGAAGTGGAGAAAAAGGCCTGTCAAGTTGTAAAATTACGAACGTCCTTCAAAGATGTGATTTATGTCCTCCAGGTTGTGAAATATTATTGTAAAGAAGCCTTTTGATCCAAGTTGGAGGTCATAGTGACCCTTGGGATTTCACCAGTGTTGAATCCATTTGACAAGGTCTTTTTCTGAGGTCCATAGCCCCAGGAATTTCCCTATCAGGGAAAAATCCCTCATGTACTATTTCTGATCTTCTATTCTCGGAGAGATGATGATATATTTGGGGGATATCAGAGCTTTTGGAATGCATTTTTTGGGTTCCTAGGTGCGAGTAGTTTTTGGGTGACTGGTTTCTGGATCAGTTTCCATCAGCTTCTCCTTCGACATTTCTTCCTCCTAGATTGTTTGTCACATTCCTTCTGGGAGTTCGAAGGTCAGATGTTTGAAGTGGCTGGGGCCATGCTCCTTGGTCGTAACGGTGTTGTAGGAGGGGGTCGAGTTCCCCCCCCCCCTTGGTCTCCATGCATGTAGCAGTAGTAGAGAAATCACCTGGGTTCGAGGTCGAAACCCTAAACGCTCCATTGTGATAATAAATTTGTTTTCTCTAGTTTCTTACCTAAGGAAACAAATTCATATTCTATCTCTTCACATTTTCCTTCCTTTTCCGTCAGTTATATTCTCACCACTTTATTTTGTCCTTCTTGCTTATTCTAACTCAACTTTTAGGTTCATGATAGTCTTTTGTGTTTCTTCAAGGATTTTTGATATTTTGGATTTTCAATCACGATCCTATTCTTCATATTTTTGCAACTACTCCTTTTGTTTCAAATTATTTTTCCTAACCTTATTTATTTTCTTAAGGGACACATGATTTCTTCTTCAATATCCACTTCCCCATCTATTTCAAAATTTTCTTCTTCTTTTGATTCCATCATATCTTTCCCTTTAAATTCATCAATATTTTTTTGTATGGTCATGCAAAGAGTTTCTTCTCTTTAACTACAAAGATACTTTCATTGCTCTCTTTGGATGATTCACTAACCCCTTTTGAGTATAAAATGAAGATAGAGAACATAGAGCGATATAATGTAATGATTTTTTAATGAACCGTAGAACTTAAGTGTGATTCTATGTTATATGAGTATGTATTTGTATTCATTTTGGAAGTTAATGAATATAATACAAAGTCTTGTTTCTCTATGGATTTTAATGTATTATGAGTTGAATGGATATGTGTTTTAATGGTTAAGGATTATTACTCTTCATTTCAATATGAATGAATCTATGTATGAAATATTGAGATTTTTATTTGTATTCATTGTCCCTTCATATCATACATAAGACGAGATGGTCTTAGTGATTTTAATGGTTTCTCGAGTGAAACATTCTTAGGTCCTCGACTAAAGATTGAATATGTTGATGCCTAGGAGTTTTGTTTATAGAATATTGAAAAACCCTATGTATTCAACCCACCACCAATAAGAGAGATGCGCTCCAACAATTTTTCTAGAAAGGAATGGATGCATCTAGGCATGGGAATGATGGTAGTCGTGAAATATCTCTCCACTAGTAAGAATCCTTGGAGTTTCCAACATTGATATTTCCTAACCAATAGCACTAGAGACCTAGTAAGAAGTGGAATATTTTAGGAGATACATTGTAGAGAAGGGGGTTCATTTCCTTGGGTTTTGCAAGCTAAAGGAGAAAGAGAGCTAGTAAACTAGAATTGTTTTGTGGTTAAGAAAACTATGAGAGCTTGATAATTTTCTTGTTTTCATTTTAGAGTCAACCTAGGACCCATTCATGTTAACTCATAGCCTTGTCTTAGGGGTGGCCTGAGGTAAATAGTTTATGTACAAAAAATATTAAGTTTCTGTGGAACATCCAATGTTTACAACCAGGTGAAGCTATTGCTTAAAGATAAGTTTTCTATGTGTTTTCTCTTTAAATGATATTTCCACCATGTATTAATTATCTATGTAATGTGTTTATAATTTCCATAATTTTTGTTAACATTGTGCATATCATATTAAACATGTATTTTATATATTTTCATGTCTCTTGAATATTGCATGTTGTTGTACAATGTTTCTTGATTATTGAAGAATGATATCAAAAAATTTGAATGCAACCAAGAAAATGAATTTAGGGTTTTCTGGGTACATCACTTAATGGAATTTAAGTTTTTTTTTAGGTTTGATAGTCATGCATAAATTATAGATTGGTATCAACATGATAGTTGTAGTGCTTGATCCATATGGACTAACACGGATGTGAAAATTCATATTTTCACAAATCTCAAGCGAGAGGGTTCTTGGATGAGTCACGACTGGAGGTATTTTATTGGAAAATAAGAATTTTTGAGAAAATTGGAAAAAATAGAATTTATTTGTATATTGACTTCAACGATGAAATGGAGGCCATAAGTCGGGTGACATAGTGGTGGTGACATGAAATTCCACGGTGGCAGGTCCATGGTGGCGGCAGGGACAGGTTGACTATTGTGAGCATGAGTGGTGACATAGTGCCACAACAGGAGGGGTGGAAAAATGATACCACAAGTTGTATAAGAGATTTTATGAGTGGTTTTACAAATGCTCCAAAATATTTGTAATGGATGTGGAGCTTCCACAAATACCAAGGTGGTATGATGATGTTAGAAATTTTTTTCTCTTTGTTAGCCTCCCAATATTTTCAACCTCCAATATCTACATTAACGATTGGTCAACTTCGATACTCCCTAGTCAGATATAGAGAGAAGGAATGATGCATGCCAAAAGGATAAGGATGTGTTATGGGACTAGAACATCATGAAAACCAACTAATGGTTTCAATGTGGCATTGGGTGGAGTTGGGGTTGTAATATAAATTAAAAAAAGAAAGAAAATAAAGAGATGAAATGGGAAAGGAGAGAGAGAAAGAGAGGAGATATTGAGGGAATATGTTTAGTTAGGTCTAGGGTGGATGGACGGGTTACATGGAATCCCCTCGGGGTTCCATGTGGACTCGTGTTGCCACATCAACATCCATGTTAGCGTATTGAGGTAGATGATAGTCTATGTTTAAAAAAGAACCAATTCTAGAGCCAAAATCATATTTTTTCCATGCCAGGAGAAGAATAATTGATATTGAGATAAAAAAAATTGGGTTATGTCCATAGTGAATAAATATACAAAAGTGTCAGTGAGGACCACTAGCCATTTTTGCTTGAATTTTCTAGAAAGTTCAAAATAGTGATTTCTAAAGATGTATATTAAGCTCAGTGGTCGATACCAGAATGAGATGAAATTTTTATGGAGATTTAAAAAAGAATACATGAAAACACCCAATGAAGGAATTGACCAAATTCCAAGGGGTTTGGAATTGAGATGCTAACATTTTTCGGGGATTTTTTGGATTTTTGGAGGAATAAAAGGGAACCCAAATAAAAAAAAACTAGATAATTTTGTGTACATCACATTTTATATAATAACAAATCTAGGACACTTTCTTTTAGTGAAGTTTTTCTATAAGTGCACAGTTTGGGAGATAACCAGCTTTCCTAAAAATTCTAAGTTTGGAAAAATTGTGATATAGATAAAGTTGTAGATTCCAAATTATTGTAGAATCTTTCTAGAGAAACATATGGATAATATGAAAAAAAAATTGTGTCTACAATCATGAATATTAACAGTTTTGGATACACACTTTTTTCTTTTTTGTTGATGTATTTTCTTTTGTAGTTGACAGAAGTTTTCCTGCTAGTCAAATTGCACCACTGAAGAAGATGCACAAATTGGGTGAAAATGGATTTTTCAGGAAGCCATAACTTTCATCTTGGAGATCAAATTAGAGAACATGAATAGTCATTGGATATCTAAGTCATAGGAGAATAATAATTAAATACTATAATTTGTGTAAGTATCATATGATTCTTCATGAATTTAGAAGAAAAATATCATATAGAATTAAGTGACAATTTTTTTTATAATATGCATAACTCTAACAAAAATCATTGCTTGCACATTTTTTAAAATTAGGGATACAAGAAGATACATTCAAGGTCAATATTGTAGATTAGAGACAAGGAGGATGCACAAATATACTATAGTCATGAGAGATAATCCAAAGGCCAAAATATCAGTTTGGGTAGTGAGAAGACATAATCTAATGCATAAGGGAGCATGGTACAACTATAAGAATTGGTAGAGACTATGAGGAATTTGAAAATGGAATTGCAGAGTTATAGATATGATAATGAGAATATACTAAGAGATTTTTTCACCATGGGTGTTAAGAGTTTTGACATTTGGAGGATGAAAATAATTAGGGACAAAAGTTTGCAGAAGGGAAAATTTTCTATCGAGTAAACACCATTTTCATGTTTTTAGAACCCACAAACCCTCCGCACAACATTTTTGGAGACATGGTGCACAATATCCTTTATTAGGTTAAAAAAGGATCATATAAGAACCATATCAATGTATGTTAGGATCTCTTTAACTATTTTTATTTGAATTCCACTAAAATTTTCTTTGCGGGTATATATTGCTTCTAGGATGATTTGTGAGTGGAGGGTTTGGTGTGATTTGAATATTGTATTTCCATAGTTTTTTTCTTTTGTGTCCTAAAATGTGGATTTCTTGAAATTATATCCATACATCTAAATGAACTTCCATGTATTCTCGTTTGGGTGATTTACTGGTTATTTCATTTCGAAGGGTCGGCATGGATATATTCATAATTATGAGTTTATATGATTTTATGATATATGATAGAGAAGGAATATTGCGATAGAAATTTATGATGGAAAGAAATATAAATATAAGCTCTATATTTTTATTGTTGACTAAGTTCATATTGATTAATGAAGCAATAAAATTGTATACCTGGACTTGCTCTGTGATCTTAGTGTGTTTCTGACTCATGATATGTTATAAATTGTGTAAACCTTTCTACCATTGTATGTTCTTAGTTTTTTTTCCACCTTCAAAGATGACCTAACGATGTATTTGGAAACTAAGAGGATTGGTAGAGTTACATATAGATTAAGAGGCCATAAATCATTTCCAATTATTCCATGCAACAGACCGATGGATTTAAAGAGTGTTGTTATCAATCAATGTTATCGTAAACTAGTTCAAGATGATGTAGGTGTTAGATTTTCATTAGTTTTGTTAACATTATATTTACCATAGAATTTTGGTATTCTTTTAGCATTCAATAACCATATATTGAAATATATAAGAATCATATAAACAAGTACAATACAACACAAATATTTATCCTAGGAAAACCCAAAACTCAGGGAAAAACCCAGCCAACTTTTCATAGAGAGAATATTCCAATACAACCATGAACAAGATCTATTCACAAGAGAAAATTAAAAATGAAGAAACCTTGAAAAAAAATACTTATATCTTATTATTATAAAACCCTAGAGAGGGTAGACAAATCAGTAGTACCACAAAACTAGCATGAGATAGGTACATAACTAGAGAAAGATAGTGCACCACAGAAATGGAAAGTAGAAACTGAAACTGAAACTATAAATGCAACTGCAACTGTAACTGCAAATGCAACTGGCACTGGAACTGAAACTGTAACTGGCATGAAGCAACTGGGAAGCACCACAAAATCTTAGCACAACTTTTACAAAGGTAACACAAAAGAGAAACCACCAAGAGCCACCAAGAATACCCTTCCCAAGTAGGACGCACTCTCTAAGACAACGAGAAACCATAAATAGTTAAACTACTCGAACTGGAGATAAAAATCCCTAGTGCACACTGTAGAAGGGGAATTGTGTGACTGTACAAATGAAATGACCCAAACTTGTATTTATACTAATTTTGGCACTTGTTTGTGGATGCCTTCTTATTCTAGGTCTTCACATTTACTTTATTATGTTTGTGTGTCGACTTCTCTTCGTGGAAATTATATTTCCACTTTAATTATTTCCTATGTGGTACTGGTTGATTTAGCTACTATCATTCCATTAGCTAGCGTCATAGTCAATAATCTCTATAAATATGCAAAAATCAACTAGTAGCACATAGCTACTACCATTCCATGAGCTAGAGTTATAGTCTCACAATGAATCTAGTAGCACGAAGCCACTTCCATAGTCGTTGACATGACTATGCTATGAATTTTCTCTTATTCTAGTAGTCCCATTCACACCCATACACTAGGAAGTACTACTACATTACTCCCTTAGTCACTCTACATGATTGATCTGGGAAACCCTTGTCCAATGGGAAATCTTCTTGAGGAGAAACATCACACCTCCCTCTCAACGAGGGTGGACATTATGCATGTCACGCCAAAATTATCTATGAAGTACTCATAATTCACTCTAGGCTTGGTTAGAATCTTTTCTAGATGCTCATATGTGGGTATGTACCAAATATCCACAACTCCTCTCTTCACCATGTCTTAGATGCATTGGTATTTGATCTCTATATTCTTTGACTTGTCATGAAAAATATGATTCTAGAAAGCTTCACACAACTTTGATTATCACAATGTATCAAAGTTGGCTCTAACTCTAGATCAAGTAACCCTGCAACAAACTTCCAAAGCCATGTTGTTTCATGGATTGCAAAGATAGATGCTATATACTCTTCCCATGTAGGAGCATCACCAACAACAAGTGAGCGTGGGACAAACACCATCGCATTTTTTTTTGGCACATGTTAAAATTATTTGCAATGTTCTGAAAGTTTGGATGCATGGAATTTAATGTAATAATTAAGAAGGGCGTACTTTGATATTGTAAACATATCTTGAGCGATTCGCTCTCATCTGTAAGGTGTAGAGGCATTTATGCATAGTTAATGAAAGTAGGTAGATTTAAATTCTAGATTAGATAGTTTTAGGAGCTAGAGGGAGAACCGACTATAGACACCCTCATCATGTATCATTTGTAACATTATCAAGGATATCATAGAGCATAGAGAAGAGTTGTAGCAGAGAGATATGAAGAAGAACCCATGTACAGAAGTTCTGAAATTAATATATATGAAGCTTTGATTCAGACTCATGGTGTTCAAATACTTTCTGTGTATACATGTTGAATGTTATGCTCATGGTTGTTTCTCTCTTTTTGTTGTACATTTTATTTTATGCTATGTATGTATGATTTCATGTTAAGTATTTGAAGTCTGAGAGAGTAAGGGAATGAGTTTCAATTGTTTCTCCTCTTGAGTAAAAGTTCCTGCAAGGAGTGCAGTGAAGCGTTCACAAGGAGTGCATTGACGGATTCAAAGTTCACCTCTGAAAGATCAGGAGGGATAGCATTGTTCTCATTTTCCATAGAAGTGCATGTCAGGCACAGAAGTCATGCAAAGTATGTGTAGGATGGTTAGAAGTTCAGAGCTTATCAACCAAAGGAGAGGATTGAAATATTGTTTTCGCAAAGAGTTGCACAGAGTCAAAAGAACTCAAATACTTAGACGTATTTGAAGAATTTCCGCAAGGAGTGTGTGCAAGAATCTCATAGGAGATTTAAGTTGGCGAAAGAAAGCTCAGGAGAGTTAGCATCTTCAAGGTGTTTTGAGAGAAGAAGGGAAATTTAGCCATCGGGCAGAGGATAGGTTCCAGAAGAGAGTTGCAGGGTCAATTTAGAATTAGAGATCTTTGAAGGAGAAATTTGGACGGTCGGAATGCTCCGAGAAGAAATCCCAAAATAGCGAGAGCCATAGGATCTATAGGAGATGCAAGGCAGATAAGGAGCCGTTGATCTTGGCTTATTTGGAAGTCAGATAATTTCATCATTTCGAGGTTCGAAAGTCTGAAGTGCAAGCCAAAATCCTTGGCTGGCCAAACCCCCGAAACACGAAACAAAGGTTTTTGTATGTGGAAGTAAGGAGAAGCAAGCTTAAGTTTTTGGGACTTCAGAATTCAGCATTTTCGGAAGTCTCGAGGGAAGGAGATCAAGACTCAGTAGGGGAGAAAACCCGAAATCAGAAGTCGCGACAAAGGATCATCAGAATTCAGAAAATCGGGGATTACGAGGACATAAGGTGGTTCGAGAGTTCCAAACTCTGGATACCCGGAAACCCGAGACAAGGAGGATCTGATACGTGGAAGGACAGGAGAATTCCTATTGAGGGTCGTGAAAGAAGCAAGGAGAAATACCACTTCGAAATTTCAGTACTTCGGAGACCAGAAGGTGGAGAGGACATAGGGTTCGAGCTTGACATATCGAACTCTCGGTATGTGAAAGTCTGAAAGAATTTTAGAAGATGTCCTTTCGGCATTTCGGGGTTCAGAGGTTCGAAAACCCCGAGGACATAGTAAAAAGAACATTTTGGTGGTTGAAACCCCGAAATCGTGAAGAGAAGGGGAAGGCCGAGACACTTACATTTCGGCAAATTGTAAATTCAGGTTTTGGAGGTTGAAGAGGTAAGGCACTCTACCACGGGATTCGCGAAATCATGAAATCCGGTATCCCGAAATAAAAGAGGAAAATTCCTCAAGGTTTGTTGTGGGTTGATTTCCCAAAAGGGAAATGGTAGATCCAATTGATCTCTCAGGGGATGAAAAGAAAAGATCTTGTGTGGATCCCAACCTACGGGTTTGGGGGTCTGCATCAGTTGTGGTATCAGAGCTTGATTTTGTCTGTATATCTCAGGTAGAGTAAGCTAGGGAAAAGGAGTACTCTGATACACATCAGTTGTGGTATCAGAGCCTAGAAATATTTATTTTCTTTCTGTAGCAGGGAAAAGAGGAATTTTACAGCCATGCCGCCAAGAAGAAGAGACAAGCAAACACCCAATCCACCAGAGGAAATGGAAATGCTAAGAAGAAGGGGTAGGCAATTACCTGAGCCGCCAGGGGCAAGAGAGATGTGTGAAATGCGTGCTAGGATTGATGCCATGGAAATATCACAAAGGCGTGCAGTTGGTGTTGGAGATATCAGTGAGTCTGAAAGTGAAGATGAAGTTGGACGTGGAGGAGAATAAGTTGCAGCCGAAGATGCAGCAGAAGAATGCCTATTCAGGGTTGTTGCAATGATAGGTGCTAGAGAAAAAAATGATATCCCGGTATATGAGGGAAACCTGGATGTTGAAGAGCTTCTAGACTGGATTAGAGCTCTGGATAAATATTTTGACTATGAGGATGTTGAGGAAGACAAGAAGGTTAAACATGATGTCACAAGACTTAAAGGGAATGCATCACTATGGTGGGATGAACTGCAGGCTGACAAACGCTGCAAAGGCAAGCAGAAAATAAAGAGCTGGGATAAAATGGTTACGAAAATGAAAGCAAAATTCATACCCAAGGATTATCAAAACACTTTGTTTTGAAAGATGCAGAACTTGAGACAGAAGTTGATGTCAGTAAACGAGTACACTGAAGAATTCTATAAGCTAAACATCAGGGCAGGTCATCATGAAAGTGATAATGAAAAGGTTGCCAGATATATGAATGGTCTGAGATATGACGTCCAAGATGAGATGAGCATGATGACCATCCGAACGGTGGAATATGATTATCAGATGGCTCTGAAGGTTGAAGAGATGTTGAGCCAAAAGCAAAGTCAAAGAGGGCGAGGCAGAAGTCAAGCCAGAGGTAAAACAATTTCCCAAGACAAAAGTCAGAAACCGAAGGAAGAGTGGAAGAAACCTCAAACTCAAACTGAGAGAGGTGGAAGCTCATAGAGAGGACAGTATGCAGACATAAATACTTTTTCTCGAACCAGAGGAAGAGGAAGAGGCAAAGGTGGTGAAATAAAATGCTTCACCTGTGGGGAGAATGGGAATAAGTCTTATGAATGTCCAGATAAGAAGAAAGAAGGAGGTGAAACTCACATTGTCGAAGCACAAAGATGGAATGTTGAAGCAGAAGATGTTGAAGGTGGAAGATCATTGATGATGAGGAAATTTCTCTTAACGCCAGAGAAGGAGGTAGAAAATTCAGTCCAAAGGAACAGACATTTTCCGACTACTTTCAAGACCAAAGACAGGGTATGCAAGGTCATCGTCGACAGTGGTAGTACATATAATCTCATTTCTACATAGATGGTAGAAAAGCTGGAGATGGAGACTATTGAACATCCAAGCCCATACAGACTTTTATGGCTACACAAAGGACATCAGGTAAATGTCACTAAACAATGTTTAGTTGAGATTAAAATAGGAGGATATAAGGATGAAATACTATGTGATGTCATTCTCATGGATGTTTGTCATTTATTGTTGGGTAGACCATGGCAATATGACAGGAATGTGATTCATGATGGGAGAAAGAACACATACACCCTGGAGAAGAATGGAAGAACTTACATGTTGTTGCCAATTAAGGATAAATAAGTGACAACAGAGGTAAGCAACACTCTACTTCTCATGAGTGGGAAGGAACTTCTTAGAAGAAACACAATTCGTCATGGTGAGGAAACCTTAGATTGTTTTAACCAGTACAAGGATGGATGATTTACCATAAGAAATCTAGAAGCTACTGGAGGAGTTTGTTGATATAGTCTTGGATGAACTACCTTGTTCGTTGCCACCGATCAGAAGTGTGAATCATCATATTGATCTCATACCTGGAGCTAGTTTACCAAACAAAGAAGTGTATAGTTTGACGCCGCAGGAGAATGAAGAGGTCAAGAGACGGGTCCAGGATTTAATGGACAAAGGATTGGTTAGATAAATCTTGAGTCCATGTGTTGTTCCGATAGTGCTCAGTCCAAAGAAAGATGGAGGCTGGAGGATGTGTACAGACTCAAGGGCGATTAACAAGATTACCATCAGGTATATATTTCCATTGCCAAGGATGGATGATTTGATGGATTGTTTGAGTGGAGCCAAATTTTTTTCAAAGATTGATTTGAAAAGTGGTTTTCATCAAATTTGAATGAGAGGAGGTGATGAATGGAAGACAAAATTCAAGACAAATGAATGGTTTTATGAATGGCTTGTTATGACATTTGGCTTAACAAATGTGCCTAGTGCTTTCATGAGGTTGATGAATGAAGTCTTGAAGGAGTTTATTGGAAAATTCATCATTGTATATCTTGATGATATATTGATTTTCAGTAGAACAGAAACAGAGCACTTGAAGCATTTGGCTACAATGATGAAAAGATTACAGCAAGAGAAGTTGTTGATAAATATGAAGAAATCATCATTCATGAAGACAGAGCTCATTTACCTGGAATTTGTTATCTCTACAGATAAGTTGAAAATGGATCCAGATAAAGTGGAGGCGATTAATAATTGGTCACTACCAAAGAGTATATTTGAATTTCAAAGCTTTCATGGATTGGCTAGTTTCTACAGGAAATTTATAAGAAATTTCAGTGGAATTAGTGCACTGATGATGGACACGGTGAAGAAAAGGAATAAATCTTTTCACTGGACAAAAGAAGCAAAGAAAAGTTTCAATCTGTTGAAAAAGAAGATTACTGAACAACCAATTTTGGTGTTGCCAGATTTCAACAAGACATTTCAGGTCAAATGTGATGCTAGAGGATTTTCAATTGGAGCGATCTTGAGCCAAGATGACAGGCCAATCACGTACTTCAGTGAGAAATTGAATGAAGCGAAAGTGAATTACTCCATGTATGATAAGGAATTTTATGCGGTCATACAGGCACTGAAGAAGTGGAGGCACTATTTAGTTCCTAAAGAGTTTGTCTTGTACAATGACAATCACATGTTACAACTTGTAACTCAACAAGAAAAGATGAACCAAAGACATGTTAAATGGGTTCAATACATGAAAAATTTTACTTTTGTAATTAAACATATTTATGGAACTGCTAATAAAGTTGTTGATGCTTTGAGCAGGAAATGTTTGTTGATGCAGGAGTTTAGAGTCAAAACTTTAGGTTTTGATAATCTTATGGACATGTACAAGGATGATCCAGATTTCAAAGAGGCGTATGAGGCATCTGAGAATCCAATTCTCAAGGACAGAAGCCAATGGACCAAATATATGATCCAGGATGGATTATTATTCAGGGGCAATCAATTATCTATTCCAAAATGCTCCATGAGGGAGAATCTACTGAAAGAAAAGCACAATGGAGGATTGGTTGGACATTTCGGTCATGAAAAAAGGTTCTCGAAATTAAATGTCTCATATTTTTGGCCATGGATGAGGACCGATGTCAAAATATTTGTGAACAGATGCAGAATTTGTAAGCACTCAAAGGGAAAAAGACAGAACATAGGGTTATATCAACCGTTACCCATACCTGAAAGGTCGTGGGATGCAGTAAGCATGGATTTTGTGTTGGGGTTGTCAAGAACGCAAAGAGGGTTTGATTCAATGTTTGTGGTGGTAGAAAGATTTTCTAAAATGGCACACTTTATACCATGTCAAAAAACCAGTGACGCGACTCACATTACGAACCTGTTTTTCAAAGAAGTTGTCAGACTTCACAACTTACCAAGGAGTATTGTTTCAGATCGAGACACCAAGTTTGTGGGACATTTATGGAGGATTTTATGGAAGAAGATGGGGACAAGTTTGTATTTTAGCTCATCTTATCATCCTCAGATGGATGGGTAGACAGAAGTTGTAAACAAAATCTTGGGAGATTTGCTAAGGAGCCTAGTGACTGAACATCACAGTCAGTGGGATCACATTCTGCCACAAGCGGAATTTTCTTATAATGATTCGATCACTAGAAGCATAGGTCAGAGTCCATTTCAGATTCTTTATGGAATGCAACCCGGGGGAGTTTCTGAATTGAAGGGTTCATAACATAATGAAACTAAAAGTGCTAGTGCAGAAGATTTTGCAGAGGCAATGAAGGAACTTCACAACCAAGTGAAGGAACGATTACATAATTCAAGCCAGGAGTATAAGCACAGAGAAGATCAACACAGGCGACAACTTTAGTTCGAAGTTGGTGATTTGATTCTTTCACACTTGAGAAAGGAAAGGTTCCCAAGGGGAACATATAACAAACTGAAAATGAAAAATATTGGACCATGCAGGATCATAAGGAAATTTGGGGCAAATGCATACGAGATTGAATTACCTGATGGGGTCAGAATTTCACTGATATTTAACATCTCAGATTTGTACCCTTACAAATCCGGAGAAGAAGGAGCAGACAATGAGAAGATAGAGGTTCAGTGGGCTAAACAAATGCCTGTAGCTGAAAAGCCACAGATGGATAATATACTTGACAAGAGATTCAGCAAGAAGACCAGGAGGAAAGAGTATTTTGAATACTTAGTCAAGTGGAAGGGACATCTAGTTGAAGATGCTAGCTGGGAAGATGAAAAAAAAATTCAGAAGAAAGGACAAACAGTGCAAGAGCTCATGAATAGGAGTCCATGAAAATTTTCAAGAAAGGGAGTATGATGCAGGAGCATCACCAACAACAAGCGAGCGTGGGACAAATGCCATCGCATTTTTTTTGGCACATGTTAAAATTATTTGCAATGTTCTGAAAGTTTGGATGCACGAACTTTAATGTAATAATTAAGAAGGGTGTACTTTGATATTGTAAATATATCTTGAGCGATTCGCTCTCATTTGTAAGGTGTAGAGGAATTTATGCATAGTTAATGAAAGTAGGTAGATTTAAATTCTAGATTAGATAGTTTTAGGAGCTAGAGGGAAAACTGACTATAGACACCCTCATCTTGTATCATTTGTAACATTATCAAGGATATCATAGAGAATAGAGAAGAGTTGTAGTAGAGAGCTATGAAGAAGAACCCATGTACAGAAGTTCTGAAATTAATATATATGAACCTTTGATTCAGACTCATGGTGTTCTAATACTTTTTGTGTATACATGTTGAATGTTATGCTCATGGTTGTTTCTTTCCTTCTGTTGTACATTTGATTTTATGCTATGTATGTATGATTTCATGTTAAGTATTTGAGTCTGAGAGAGTAAGGGAATGAGTTTCAATTGTTTCTCCTCTTGAGTAAAATTTCTTGCAAGGAGTGCAGTGAAGCGTCTGCAAGAAGTGCATTAACGGATTCAGAGTTCACCTCTGAAAGCTGAGGAGGGATACCGTTGTTCTCATTTTCCATAGAAGTGCAAGTTAGGCACAAAATTCATGCCAAGTGTGCGCAGGCTGGTTGGAAGTTTAGAGTTTATCAACCAAAGGAGAGGATTGAAAGACTGTTGTCACAAAGAGTTGCACAGAGTCAAAATAACTCAAATACTTAGACGTATTTGAAGAAGTTCCGCAAGGAGTGTGTGCAGGAATCTCATAGGAGATTTAAGTTGGCAAAAGAAAGCTCAGGAGAGTTAGTGTCTTCAAGGTGTTTGGAGAGCAGAAGGGAACTTTAGCCATCGAGCAGAGGATAGGTTCCAGAAGAGAGTCATAGGGTCAATTTAGAATTAGAGATCTTTGAAGGAGAAATTTAGACGACGGAATGCTCCGAGAAGAAATCTTGAAATATCGGGAGCCGTAAGATCTACAGGAGTTGCAAGGCGGATAAGGGGTCGTTGATCTTGACTTATTTGGACGTCAGATCATTTCGACATTTCGGGGTTCGAAAGTACGAAGTGCAAGCCAAAATCCTTGGCTGACCAAACCCCTGAAATGCGAAAAGGAGGTTTTCATGTGTGGAAGTAAGGAGAAGCAAGTTTAAGTTCATCCGAGTTTTAATTTATTACTTGACCATTCGTATTGGATGGGGAAACATGGCCTGTAGCAGAGATAGTGGGAATAAGGGTGAAATTTGATTGCAATCGGAAAAATAAACTTGCAAATAAGTCTCGAAAACTATAAGTCAAAGTGGATACAAAATCAATTATTTAAATAATAAAATTAATGGAGAAATTACTAAGTGTACAAGTGGTTAGAAGTGGGTTAACCCTAAAATAAGGAAAGTTGGTTAAGATGGTTAAAAGGTAGCCCCTTGAGGAAGCTACATGAAAGTATAAATAAGGGGAAAGGTTCTCTCATTTTAATAACACTTGAGCATATTGAATATTTATAAGTTACTAAGGTAGCCAAAGGATATCTAAGATGAATCTCAGAGGGAAGTTGAAGTAAAGAAGGCTGAAATTCAAGGGAGGATAAATTCTTTTGATGATGCTTTCTAAGGTATGTTATTTACAGGTCATCTCACCATTTTTTCAATAAAAGTTTTTGTAGAATGATTCAAACCTCGAAATTACAATGAAATTGAGGAAACATATCCAATTATCTGTGATATAAATTTCATCTTATGGGTAGTTGTATTTTTGGAGTTACACACCATGGAAAATAGGGTTTGTGGCTAGTCCTGAAACTAGTCTAAAACAAGGGTTTCATGTAAAATGGTCATAAATTCGTCATAACATATCCAAATTCAGTAAGACCAAATGTATTGGTTATAGTACAATATTTAGTATTATGTGTACAATTTTCAGATCCATACAAAAAATATTCCATGTGGGGCATGCTCTACAAGTTCACTCTCTAGAATAAGCCATAATTCATCAAGGTATGCCATTTTTGCTATAACTCATTTTATGAGAGGTTACAAGTAGTGAAATCTAGAGGAATTGCAGAAAAGACACTGAGGAACATTGTGTACCATTTTCAGATCTTTATTCATTACAAGTACATAGTTATGATTATTGCAAGTTAGGGTTTTTTACTAATCCAAAATTAGTCATGTGAGAAATCAGAGAACTCGAAGTTTGAGAGAAATAAGAGAACTTGAAGTTTGAGAGAAATCCATCAACAGTTGGATGACATTGATCAACACAATATTTTTTTGTTAATGTCATGTCAACTCACATATTTTAAATATGCAACTAAGGAGCCACATTGGGTTCAATCCATGAACCAAGAGATTGACTCCATTGAGAAGAAAAAGACATGGGATTTTGTCAATATTCCCAGAAACAAGAAAAGTATTGGTGTCAAGTGGGTTTACAAATCTAAACTAAATGAAAAGGGATAGATTGAAAAACATAAGGCAAGAATTGTTTCCAAAGGAATCTCACAACAATCAGGTATTGATTATGGTGAAACATTTTCTCTTGTAGCAAGGTTGGACATTGTAAGGACTCTCTTAGACATAGCATCTCAACACAAATGGAAAGTATACCATATTAATGTCCAGTGAGCCTTCCTAAATGATGTCATAGAAGAAGAGGTTTATGTGGATCATCCACCTAGATTTTAAGTCACAGAGTATCTAGCCAAAGTGTATCAATTGAACAAATCATTGTATGGCTTAAAGAAAGATTCAAGAGCATGGTACAATAGAATTAATACTTACCTAATCAAGACTAGTTTCAGAAGAGGCCTAAATGAGCCAACTCTTTACACCAAAACTGATCAACACGGTAAAATTATGATTGTATGTTTATATGTTGATGACATGATATATACCAACAATCTTGAGTTAACTAGTTTTAAACATTCCATGCAATCTAAGTTTGAGATGACAGATCTTGGCATCATGAAATATTTCTTGGGGATTGAGGTTGACCAATCAACCAAAGGCATTTTTGTTTATCAGCAAAATTATGCAGCAGACATCATCAAAATATTATGCATGGAAGACTGCAATCCAGCTGAAACTCCTATACCCCTAGGCATAAAATTGAGAAAGAAATATGAAGGCCCTACAACAGACCCTACCCTGTACAAAAGTTTAGTAGGCAGTTTGTTGTATCTTACAACAACTAGACCTAATATTATGTATGCATCCAACCTTGTTTCTAGGTTCATGGTATCCCCCAAAGATTCTCACTGGAAGATGGTGAAAAGGATTCTGAGATATGTTGCAGGTACTCTCAATTTTTTCTTATGGTACACTCAATTTGATGATAACCATCTCTCTAGATTCATAGACAATGATTTTGCAGGAAGCCTAGATGACAGGAAAAGCACCTCAGGACATGTTTTTCACCTGGGCACAAACGTGATTTCATGGGAATCAAAGAAGCAACCCATTGCATTAATATCTTCTACAGAGGTAGAGTATGTTGCTGCTATCTCAGCTTCCTTTCAAGCTGTGTGGCTGAGAAGAATATTGAATGATATGTCACATACAAAAAAGGAGCCAAATCCTATCTTCTGTGACAACACCTCAGCAATTTCTCTATCCCAAAATCATGTGTTTCAAAAGAAAAGAAAGCATATTGACACTCGTTTTCACTTCATACTTGAGCTAGTCAATAATGGTGACATAGCACTTCAATTTTTTGGCTCTCTAAATCAGCTCACATATATTTTTAGAAAGCCACTCAGAAAATACGTTTTTGATTTTCAGAGACAACACTTGGGCATTATCAGTGCTGATGTTTGTAATTGTTGAGTTTAAGAGGGAGTGTTAAATATATCTGTAACCTCAATAGTATGTGAGTGTACACTGTGACTGTACATTTCCAATTGTCCTTAGTGGATCCTTCTAAGTTGGTACTTAGTGGGGAAACCTGCCTCACCAATGGTGGGGCCATCTACTCCTCCTAGTGATATGGATCATCAATTCCATATAATTGCATGCCCTTTACATTCGTCAAAGTATCATGGGAACATGTTGGTCTCTTTTTGGTCACTGCAATGTTTCTAGGTAGGCCCTTCTGACTCTATCAACTCTTTCTGATGATCTAAAGAGTGATAAACTAAACCATAGGCATATGTACAATCATATTTGAAGCCTTATGCTCCTTACAATCAATATCCATATGAGATACTTTGTATCTTGCAAAAGTACCCTTCTTTCCAGAAGGTGTTAACTTCGTCCTCTTCTCTTTTGGTACATGGATGTGTACGGTCATGTGCAAGGTTCTATGTATGTATAGCCTTCTCCATGTCTCATATAGAGATCATCTAATATGTTTCCTCCTGCAAATTTCATTATATATGCCTCTTAGAGATATCACCTGTGACCTGCCTAGAACAAGAAACAAGAACAACAACATCTCCATAATAAACTCCATCGAATTTACATGATAACCTGCTTGGGACAAAGTCAACAACCATGGACATATCCTAATTTCATTTGGTAAATAAGTGCATCATTAGTACATGATGATCATTTTAAAAAAAAATATTCAAGTGTCACTAAACATTTGATAGCAACAACAGTAATATAATTCAAAAGAATAGTATTCTAGTTACAACACTTAGTTAGGCTGCAACATTACAAAATATCAAAACTGATACCAAAACCTGCAGTTCAGTTGTTGTTGTCTTATTTGAGTTTTCATATATTGTACGAGGTGTTTTCACTATTATCTATAACACTTGGGAGTCCTCTAAGTGTACTAGATCTAAGATCCCTTTGGATCTACTATCATTGCCTGGATAAATGTCCTCTTTCCAAGTGTATGTCTCCTACAAACACCCTCATATTATATCCAAGTGCACCATTGATATTTTTCTTCTAATATGAGACATTACATATGTTGGACACACCTACCACACTTAGAGGAGGGGGTGAATGAGTGTGGGGATCTTTTTCCCAAAACTTCCCTCTTACACAAAAACTCCTTAGTTAACATTCAACATTTGCTCATTACTCATTGATGTCATTTATAATAAGTTATATGTGAATACATATCAGAAACATATATCAACAACATATCATCAACAAATCATCTCCACAAGGAACACAAAGAACACAAGATGTATGTACAATTTTTCCTTTTATTATGGACTTCAATCCGAGGGTTTTTCAGCAACAACTAAATAGAGTAAAACTCTATAAGAGAACCATATCTATATGCAAGACTCATCTTACATTCTCAGCACCAAATGAGATGAGGCAAAAATCCTCAATAGATATCAATGTGTCAACATAAACAAGTGCATCAACCATGCACCAACCTCTGCCAAACAACCTGTAATCAACCCGTACCATAAAAAAGTGAATCCAACCATGTACCAAGTATATACCAATCATGTGTCAAATAATCATCAACAATGACTCATCAATATGTACCAACATCATCAACTATACACCTCATGTATGTGC
>ML778184.1:1390396-1420508 GCA_009831015.1 Picea engelmannii
AACTCATCAACTGCTTGTCTCAACCATAACTAGTTTTGGATTAGTCAACAACCCCAACTTGAAATAATCATAACTTTGTACCTATAATGAATAAATATATGAAACTGATAAAGAATGTTATTCAGTGCGTTTTATGCAATTCCTCCAGGTGGAACTACATGGAACCTCTCAGAAAATGCGTTATAGCAAAAATGACATACCTTGTTGAATTCTGGCTTATTCTAGAGAGCGACATTGTAGAGCATGGCCTGCAAAAAATATTCATTCAATTGATATGTAACTGTTAAAAACCATAATAATTCATGTACCCTAACCAACACATTTGGTCTCACTGAATTTGGATCTGTTATGAAGAAGTTATGACGTTTTTACTCGAAACACCTTTTTTTTACTAGTTTCAGGACTAGCCATAAACCCTATTTTCCACAGTGTAACTCAAAAAATACAACGACCCACGCTGAATTTTTTACCACAGATACTTGGGTATGTTTTCTCAATGGAATATTAATTTCACGGTCTGAATCATCATAGAAAAGTTTTTATAGAGAAAATGGTGAGATGACCTGTAAATAGCATACCTTAGAAAGCACCATCAAAAGAATTTATCCTTCCTTGCATTTCGACCTTCTTTTATTCACCTTTACTCTAAATTTCGGCTTATATATCCTTGGTTACCTCAGACACATATAGATATTCAATATTCTCAAGTCTGATTAAAATGAGAGAGCCTTGCCTCTTATTTATACTCTCCAAGTAGCTTCTTTAAAAACATCTTCTAGGTCACTTGCCCCCACTTTCCTTATTTTAGGGTTAACCCACTTCTAATTTATCCATTAAATTTGTTATTTAAATAATTTATTTTGTATTCACTTTAAATTATAGTACACTCATCACTTCACTTTATTATTTACCTTTTAAAATCACTTAAACCACTTTGACTACTTTGACCTTTTGGGGCTTCTAGATGACATGTGAGGGTCCTCCAACTTCGTAAGGCCATAACTCTCAAACCGTGAGGAGTTATGCGATGTTCCACATACCACCAGAAATGGAATGAAATTCAATATCCATATAGAATAGTATTGTCTGAAAATATATTATAACTCATACCATTACCCATCAAACAAACTTGGTTCCATTACCCAAACCTGGGGTCTCCAACTTCTCGTGGCCATAACTCTCTAACCATGAGGAGCTATGTGACGTTCTACATACCACCGGAAATGGAATGACAAGAAATATACATCTATGATAGTTTCCCTAACAAATTAAATGTACTTCATCTCATTATTCCACAATTAAGCCTGGGCTCTCTTACTCCGCAAAGCATATTCCCGTGAGGGATTTCACCATAAGGTGACCACTTTAGAGTTCATCCATTTGTGCACCTTATCAATCATGATAAGACAATAATGAGAGAATGGGTCCTGCAACCATTCTTCTAGGATAAATCAATCCATAAAGTGTCTTCCCATGAGGGCTTTCACCATAAGGGGACCACTTTGGAGTTCATCCATTTGTGCACCTTATCAATCATGATAAGACAATAATGAGTCATCTATACATTTTTCAACAATGCATCATATACCAATGAAACCACATCGATCCATATTCATCATGTATAAATGACAACTCATTGATCCATCTTYATCATATCAATGACAACTCATTGATCCATCTTCATCTATGCATTCTCATCAAGGAAAATACATATTATATTACATAATTCATCAATCAATCAATCCTTTGACATCAGTCAATCACTTTCCATCAATTAATCAAACCATTGGCATCAATGACAACATGATCCAACAATCTCCCCCTTTGGCATTGATGGCAATACCAACTTTGATGTCAACACCAATTACCAATTATTGATGTCAACATGTAGATAAGGCATGCTCTACATCAATAGTCAATATGACTATCTCCCCATCAATAAAGATCAATCACATCAATATGATTAACTCTCCCCCTTTTACATCAATGGAAAAGGGCCATTCTCATCTTGGGGCTAATCCCCTTGCTTGAACTCTCCTTGGGGATACTCCCCCTGTCTGAATGCCTTTGATATTCCTATGAATAATCTCTCCCCTTTTGAACAAGGGATAACACTCTGATGTAATGTTGAAGATACATCGAACATACTCTCCCTGTGACCATTGCTCCCCCTGAAATTATGCTCATGTGCTCTTTCTTCAAGTACAGGGCTCTTTTCTAGGTATGCATCTGATAAATATATCCTCCTAGAATCATGGGAAGAAGAATGAATCCCCCTATGGGTATGTCTCCCCTATATTTTCTGCAAGATGAACATTATGCTACCATATAATGATTCTTGGACCGGTTCATGCATCAAACTCATGCCATACCAAGCATCATGAAGCAAAATATATGTCAACAATGAAATAACGAATCATGAGCAAAATATAAACCAAGTACATCCTATACAAAATGTGTGCTCATCATGCACAATACCTATGTACATCAACATCATGCAATGTGCCAAAAGATATCATCCATGGAATTTATCAATCATATTCCTTTATCAACATGCAAACATGTGCATCTACCAATATGACAACCATGTGCATCCACCAATGTGCCAACCATGTGCATCTACCAACATGCCAAACAATGTATCATATCACTCGTGATATGTCTCCATCGTGAACCAAGTGCCACAATCATGTATCTCAAACAAATGCTAATTGTTGTGCTAATCAAGTAGTACCAATGTTGTAGTATCATCAAGTATATGCCATATATGAGTGTACCAAACATGTACATTACCATGCACCAATACCACAAAATGATGAATCCCATATATGTATGCCAAATCCTCCATAAAACATGTGCCAATCAAACTGCTAGTAGGTGCCTCTTCCAATGTACTAGAAAAGTACCAATCATGCATCAACTATATATCAACAATGATGTACAACATGATCACCACATCAACTCACCAACCATATGTCTCAACATGTAGACCAATCCATATGAAAAATGCATGCACCATGATATCAACATATGCTTCCAATAATACATCATAAGATATACCAGCCATGTACACCATCATCAACATCACAAAATGATAAATTCCAGTAGATCAAAATCAATCCATACTCTTGGGTTAGTGCCATGCACCCAATATTTATTTTTATTATACCATTGTGTGATATCACAATGAAAACCTGTAGAAAACAGTGTCAGAACCTGCAATAAACAATATTAGACCCTGCAATACAGAGTTATTCCATCACATCAAACTCCAAGCCATGTGCATTGCCTTTTTCCCAAGTCTTTACAACATATACACATCCTACTGCACAACAGAGTGCGTGTGTATGTGACCTATTCAAGGTCATCATGTGTATGCACGTGAATGTCACCACTGTCACCCATGTGTGCCTCAATAGATGACACTTTTGTACTTCCCTTCAGTCTTTCATTCTGATCTGGTTGCTCTGTCTTCTTCACCCACTTATGTAGATGACCCTTCTCCTCAGAACTTGAGCTCTGAGCATCCATCTTTTCAAATATATCTCCCTTTCTTACTTCATTCCTTCTTCTAGCCATGCTATGTGAATTCCTCATCATGGACTTTCTTCTTGTGTTCCAGCACTCCTCGAATTTGTGGCCAAATCCACTACAACTGTAGCATCTCATAGAGTTACAATGAACAACAATATTTCCTACTTGATCACATCTCTAACACCTTGTGGTGTTATATAATCTTCCATTATATCTCCTTTCATAAGATCTACATTCAAAAGCTTTGTGACCATATCCATTACATGAATAACAATTCCCATGAAAAATACATTCATACCTTTTCTTTGGTGTCCCAAAAGTAGCTTCTTGATGTCTTCCTCTCTTTGTTCTTTTGAAATCTTCTTTGTCTTTTGTAGATGGTTGTTTTGCAACATTGTCTTCCTTCTTTGATGGACTTACCTCATGCTTCTTTGAGGTTCTTTCTTCAACATGTGTATCTTCTCCTTTGTATCCAAGACCTGATTTATCACTTGGTGGTCTTTGAATTTCCAATATCTCATCCAAGATTCTTGAGCTATTCAAGAATTTGTTTGACTTCTCTACCTTCTTTCTAAGGTCAACAATTTCAGCTTCTATCTTACAACATGACTCTTCCTTTTTATTTATTTGAATCTTCAATAGTTCCTCTATTCTTTTGGCTTCTTCAATTTGGGTCTTGAGATGAATAATGGTTTCAAAACTTTTTCTAATTTCATCATCTATATTCATGTATTCTTTTCCATTATTTAGTCTTTTGATCTCTTCTTCCTTTTATTCTAATTTATAACTCTCTTATTTTTCTTTGAGCATTCCCTTTAACTTCAAGATGTTCCTTTGACTCCTCCTAAGAAACTTCTTAGTTTTATCCGAAAGATAGTTATAATGCGTATAAAATTGATCACTCCTATACATGTATAAACCCTCTTCAATTTCCTTTTGAAGTTCTAATATATTTTCTTCTATTCTTTCCATGGGATAACTATCATCAAACTTTACACAAATTGTTTCTAGATCATCTTCTTCACTTGAGAAAAATTCAACATCATCACACTTTGAGTTATTGCAATCAAGAGTCTTGGGAGATTCTTTACCTTCAATATCTTCCTTATTGCCAACACCATCACATGATTTTTTTCCTTCATTTGAAATGTCTTAAGGATCTTCCCGTGTGCTATCATTACCTGATTCTTTATCTTCACTTGAAATGTTTTCAAAATCACATTTAGAAACAATACAATCAAGATTTTTTGATGATTCTTTACCTTTGATGATGTTGATGGAGTGGTCTTCAATTTCTTCCTTCTCCTTCTTGCTTTGATATGTCTCCTCTAGTTTTAGCCATAGATCGTTGGCAGAAGTGCATTGTCCCATGCTCTCTTTGATAGGGCTTGAGAGTCCACTAAGAATGGTCTTGAGAGCCAATGCATCATTCTTCTTTCCTTCCCTTTGATCTACAAACTTTGACGTGTTCTTCAATGAAACATATCCATCGATGGTTACCTTCCAAATAGCTTCTCCCATTGTCTTCAAATATAATCTCATTTCTATTCTCTAAGTGGAATAGTTTTCCTCATCAAGGATTGGAAATTAATCATCCATTTGTGTCTCTATGGATATCCTTCAATCTTGTTAAGGCTTGTAGTGAAGGCCCACTCTGATACCAATTGTTGGACACACCTACCACACTTAGAGGGGGGGTGAATGAGTCTAGGGATCTTTTTCCCAAAACTTCCCTCTTACACAAAAACTCCTTAGTTAACATTCAACATTTTCTCATTAATCATTGTTTTCATTTATAATCAGTTAGATGTGAATACATATCAGCAACATAACATCAACAAATCATCTCCACAAGGAACACAAAGAACACAAGATGTATGTATGATTTTTCTTTTTATTATGGACTTCAATCTGAGGTTTTTTCAGCAACAACTGAATAGAGTACAACTCTACAAGAGCACCAGATCTATATGCAAGAATCATCTTAAATTCTCAGCACCAACTAATATGAGACAAAAATCCTCAACATATATCAATCTGTCAACATAAGCAAGTGCATCAACCATGCACCAACCTGTGCCAAACCTGTAATCAACCTGTACCATAAACAAGTGCATCCAACCATGTACCAAGTATATACAAATCATGTTTCAAATAATAATCAACAATGACTCATCAATATGTACCAACATCATCAACTATGCACCTCATGTATGTTCCAACTCATCAATTGTTTGTCTCAACCATGACTAGTTTTGGATTAGTCAACAACCCCAACTTGAAATAATCATAGCTTTGTACTTGTAATGAATAAATATATGAAACTGATACACAATGTTCTTCAGTGTGTTTTATTCAATTCCTTCATATGGAACTACTTGGAACCTCTCAAAAAAGGTGTTATAGCAAAAATGGCATACCTTGTTGAATTCTGACTGATTCTAGAGAGCGACCTTGTAGAGCATGGCCCACACAAAATATTCATTGAATTGATTAGAGACTATTAAAAAACATATTAATGTATGTACCCTAACCAACACATTTGGTCTCACTAAATTTGGATCTGTTATGAAGAAGTTATGATGTTTTTACCCGAAAAACTTGTTTTTGACTAGTTTCAGGACTAGCCACAAACCCTATTTTCCACAAAGTGTAACTCCAAAAATACAACGATCCACAAGATGAATTTTTTACCAAAGATACTTGGGTATGTTTTCTCAATGGTATAGTAATTTCACAGTCTAAATCATTATAGAAAACAAGTTATAGCGAAAATGGTGAGATGACCTGTAAATAACATACCTTAGAAAGCACCATCAAAAGAATTTATCCTTCTTTGCATTTCAGACTTATTTTATTCACCTTTACTCCAAATTTAGGCTTATATATCCTTGGTTACCTCAGACACATATAGATATTCAATATTCTCAAGTTTGATTAAAATGAGAGAGCCTTGCCTCTTATTTATACTCTCCAAGTAGCTTCTGTAAAAACATCTTCTAGGTCACTTGCCCCCACTTTCCTTATTTTAGGGTTAACCCACTTCTAATTTCTCCATTAAATTTGTTATTTAAATCATTTATTTTGTATTCACTTTGAATTATAGTACACTCATCACTTCACTTTATTATTTACCTTTTAAAATCCCTTAAACCACTTTGACTACTTTGACCTTTTGGGGCTTCTAGATGACATGTGAGGGTCCTCCAACTTCGTAAGGCCATAACTCTCAAACCGTGAGGAGTTATGTGATGTTCCACATACCACCAAAAATGGCATGACATGTGATATCCATATAGAATAGTATTGTCTGAAAATATATCATAACTCATACCATTACCCATCAAACAAACTTGGTTCCATTACCCAAACCTGGGGTCTCCAACTTCTCATGGCCATAACTCTCTAACTGTGAGGAGTTATGTGACGTTATACATACCACTGGAAATGGAATGAAAAGAAATATACATCTAGTATAGTTTACCTAACAAATTCAATGTCCTTCATCTCATTATGCCACAATTAAGCATGGGCTCTCTTACTCCGCAAAGCGTCTTCCCATGAGGGCTTTCACCATAAGGGGACCACTTTGGAGTTCATCCATTTGTGCACATTATTAATCATGATAAGAAAATAATGAGAGCATGGGTCCTCCAACCATTATTATAGGATAAATCAATCCGCAAAGCATCTTCCCATGAGGGCTTTCACCATAAGGGGACCACTTTGGAGTTCATCCATTTGTGCACCTTATCAATCATGATAAGACAATAATGAGTCATCTATACATTTTTCAAAAATGCATCATATACCAATGAAACCACATAGATCCATATTCATCATATATCAATGACAACTCATTGATACATCTTCATCATATCAATGACAACTCATTGATCCATATTCATCTATGCATTCTCATCAAGGACAATACATATTATATTACATCAATCAATCAATCCTTTGAAATCAATCAATCACTTGACGTCAATCAATGAAATCAATCAATAAAACCATTGGCATCAATGACAACATGATCCAACAACATCAACAATAAAAATTTATAAATCTGGATCAGAAGGTTCAATGTCCAGGAAAATTTCAACAAGCCTAAAACCCTAAAATTTCAATTTTGACAGAAAGTCAACCTAAAAAATGTAGCAGATGCATCAGGGAAAGGTGAATTGATATTATCTAGGTATGAGGGGCATCGTCTTGAAGTACAGAGATTACACAATTCTTTAAGGAGTGTGTTGGTACAAAGAGGAAAGAAGGACGCACTTAGAGAGAAGAGGCGAAATAATGAAGTGGGTGATAATCAAGAGGACAAGGAGAAAACGAATGGATGGTTGTAGGGGGACTGATCTTAGTGGAGGGATTCTGCTAGGAAAGGGGAACTATTCTTCTACAGAGAGGCATGCATTGGTGTGTCTGAGAGAGAGAAAGATAGATGTCTAGGCATCTCTTGCGTAGAGAAATAAAATGAGCGCTCTTCTTCCTCTCCTTAGCATGGAAGCTTGGTATTTGGATACACGCTATCAACCTGTGACTTGAAATGATGAATGGGAAAGGGATCATAGCCTAACAGCAGAGATGTGCACCAGTCCCTTTGGTGCACAGTCTCTCCTTTTCACACTTCTGAACAACAAAATGAAAAAGGCTCTCACTCTCTCTCTCAGCGTAAATGACAAGAGAAATATACACACAGAAGAATAGGTAAAGAAAAAGAGTCAGAAAAACTTCATCATTGTATTAGAGGGTCTTTTCCCTTCTTAAACATTCAATACTATTTTCTACAATTGGTACATGCCTATTTTCTTCTACAATTCTCTATGCATTCAGATTCGCAAGAGAAGTTTCCCAAAGAGTTTTATGAAAAAAATAACTCTATTCTAAAATAGAAATTTCCATTATTTATTTTAGACTGGCGAATGCTTTATTACAATACGAGACTGAACGATAAAAAAACTAGCATAACATTCTTTCTTCTTTTTATCTTTCTTATTTTGGACGATGGCGCAAACCCCTGTTTCCGTTCTCCTCTCCTTTACAGCTACCCTACCTCCCAGTATAGGATCATTCAACACCTAAGTCGAAGCGACTCTTTAGGCCCCTTCTTGGAACCCGAAAAAACTCTATCACGGGTCCTTCCTTTCTTGGCGCGGGTTGTGTGGCACTCGCAGACCCTCTCCTTAGAGATATTCAAATATTAATGCCAACGGGCGCTAACTATATATGCTAGGCTTCCCCCTTGATGTGACCATGGGCCAACTCCCTTCGCGACCCCATCCTTTGAAAATTTCACGAGCTTCTTATTCCCCTTTTTCCCGATTCCCAAATCGATGAATTACCCAATGACCAAATCTATGGTCCACGCTCTCCTCATGTTCGATGATGAAGATTAAATCACGAGTTCAAACTTTGTGATGTCTCTTCTCTCAACTCCTTCCTTCCCGATTTTTGAATCAACTAAGTGTTGACTTCTTGCCACGTGTCCTATCTCAATAGACGGCTAGGATTGCTTCGGCTCCCAGCTCTTTGGGTATTCTCTTCTCGTATTTCCCCCAAATGGTTCTTCCTCTGAAATCCGTGGATCTATGCCACGTGTCCTTCCTAGTATCAACGACTAGAATTAAATCCACTCTTCAGGACTTCGCAGGTCCTCGACTTCTCGTTGCACACTTTGCGTAATTTCCTCCTTGAGACTTAAGCTATTCTTGAACTTCTTTTGCATTCCTTGTAGATTTCTGTGCAAAATCTTTTGTGACTTTGCTCAACTTGAAGACTTATGAGGGTCTCAGTTCTTCATCATCCTTCAATGAACTTTCTCTTTCCCTCCTGGAAGTTTAACGCTCTTCCTCTTGAGCTTTGTAAGGTAAAATATCTTGGACACACTCCTTGCACTCGCTCAGTCCTTTGACGACTTCTCCTTTAGCCTTATGGAAGGGTTTAAGGAATCTCCTTTCTTTTGTTGATGCACTCTTGCAAATCCTTACACACATTCTCACACCAACTCGATGCCCTTCTGGAAGAGTACTTCAGATTGTTTAGTAAATATGGACTCTATATTCCCTTAGACATTCTTTCCTTCCAAGGTACTTAACCACCTTGAAATTTTCTCACAAGTCTGTGAATTACCTTAGTATGCCCTCCTGGCAGTTTCTCTTCTAACTCCACTAAGTTCAGACATGCACTCCTTGCGTCGGTTCATAGATTTTACTCACTCTGTCGTGCACTCCTTGCACTGAACCTAGAGAACCAGACCTAATCCAACACACTTATAGATAGAAGATTATATCCCTATCCCTGTAGACAATTTCTAAAATTCATCTACAATTCAAATTCATATCTATGATATTCATCACAAAAGGAATCCATTACACAAAAATTGATAACAGGAAAAATTGGCATTTTTCTATTAATGGTAGAATATCAAATTACAAATGTTTGAGATGGACTATAACTGAGTCTTGGCTTTGAGTTTCTCTCCCTACATCCTATGCATATCTCATCCTCTACCCCAATGCCTCTCTACCATTTTTTCCTTTTTTTTTTCTACTGGAAACAATATAAGAGTTTATACAAGAGGGGCTCGACGAGCTTCCCTCCATGCTAATCTAGTTGTGTCAAATCACCATTCAAAAACACCTGACTACCGAGGTAGATTACAATGATGGAAATTTGCTCCAAATCCAATACAGATCCCTCCTCATGTTAACCACTTAATGGATACCTTATCTCCATCTTGTGTGAAGGCACAATTTGGCTCTTCCATCTTGTCAACATTAAATACCCGGATCACTCTTTTAGATTCTTGAAGGAAAAATGAGAGGGTGGCACCTCTCCCTTCCTTGAATGGTTACCATGCGTGTAAATCAGTTGGCACGTGCTGAGGTGGAGTGATCCTCATGCATCATACTCCATGGCTACAAAAATCATGAGCTCCTACTCATGAGCTTCCCAACTCTGTTGAAATCCTCCTGGATCCCAAACTTTCTCCTGGAGCTATATTCCTACTCCTCTTCGCTCCTATTGTTTCTCCTGCATATCCCTTGCTTCTCATGCAATTTCCTTTCTCTCTAGCTTCTCCTTGTTGACCGATTCGGTTGCTGACCCCAAAATCAACTTCCTTATCTCCTCAATCACCTCGTTCAACTACTCCATCGGTTGACTTTCCTTTTGCAGACTAGATTGCTACACTTATTCCTTGTCAATTGGTAAATCACATAGACCACCCGTGATATTTTATTCATCTCTTATGACCTTAGTTGGATACTCTGCTACAACTTCCATTCCTACAATATTCTCATCACTGAGTTGTTTCTCAGCTTCTTTCTTTGACAAATTCGCTCCTGTCAGTTCCACTTGTGTTGGTTCAACTCCATCTTCCTTTCTCTTCTCCTCATGCCAATATGTATCCTATGGCATGGATATCTCTTGGACTCCACCTTCTGGTTCTATATTTCCCAACCAATCCTCCAGTGCCTTCAACTCCATTTCCCACTGAGTGAGTAACTCAATTGGGTGTTCCTCCATTAGGACAGA
Organism: Picea engelmannii; assembly: GCA_009831015.1. Classification (NCBI taxonomy): domain Eukaryota; kingdom Viridiplantae; phylum Streptophyta; class Pinopsida; order Pinales; family Pinaceae; genus Picea; species Picea engelmannii. The sequence goes on from ML778184.1 coordinate 1,401,476, forward strand.
TTTCAGTATCTACTCCTCCTTCTCCATGATAGTCTCAGCTTGTTGTCCTTCGGTTTCATATGAAATGTTTGTGCTAGCCTCTCCTCGAGTTATTAGTAGGAATATATCGACTCCTTCGATGACCATAACACTCCTCTGATCCCTCTCCTTGGTGATGAAAGCTTCCAACTTGTCATCATATTCATTCATGCGGCTTACAACTATGCACGAATCTTCATATGGCTGAGACCTTTCTTCTGCCTCTTCTTCATCTGTCAACACCCCTTATTGATATGAACTCTCAATTGATCTCATATCTTCTCCCTTTCCCACTTGGAAATTCAAGATGTCTCCTTTGCCCTCCTGACAATCTACGAGATCCACTGACCTCTTCACATTGCCCACCTAGAAATCTATGAGACATATACCAGATATTTTTCCCTCATCAGTGAGGTTTTCATCATGCCTTAGCCACCTTTTCAACATATGTTGTTTCCCTCTCGCCAACAACTTCTGAATATGACACTTGGATGTCCTTTTCAAAGTCCACTCATACCTCCAACACACCTTTGCCTCATGCTTCATCCGGAATGCTAGCGTCTCCATATGGGTTGGGATTTCACTGAGCTCCTTGTCCATCTCTATTTTTATTTTTTGCAGACAGAATTCTCCTCGACCATGCCCAATGACCATCTTGTTTCACCTACAACTCACCTAGTTGTTTATCATGTGTTGTACACATTGCAACAACTTCAACAGAGTATCACACTCTGTCTCCCTTGCCTACAAAAATCAATTTTGCATTATCTTTGATACCACTCTTGGTGAAAACCACCCTTTCCCTTCTCCTCTCCTTTGGTGTTACGAGACCTCCCGGTATAGGATCGTTCAACACCTGAGTCGAGGCGACTCTTTAGGCCCCTTCTTGGAACCCAAAAAAACTCTATCATGGGTCCTTCCTCTCTTGGCACAGGTTTTGTGGCACCTTCGGACCCTCTCCTTAGCGCTCTTCAAATGTTAACGCCAACAAGTGCTAACTCTCTATGTTAGGCTTCCTCCTTGAAGTGACCACGGACTACGACCCCATCCTTCAAAACTTTTGCAAGTTTCTTACTCACCTTTTTCTCTATTCTTGAATCAATGAGTTCTCCAATGACCAAATCTATGGTCCATGCTCTCCTCGTGTTCAATGGTTGATATTAAATCGCGAGTTCAGACTTCGCAAGTCCTCTCTTCTCTCAACTCCTTCCTTCAATATTTGCGAATCAACGAAGTGTTGACTTCTTACCACGTGTCCTATCTCAATAGATGACTAGGATTGATTCGGCTCCCATCTCTTCAGGTATTCTCTTCTCATCTTTCCCCCGAAGGGTTCTTCCTCTAAAATACATGGATCTATGCCACATTTCCTTCCTAGTATCAAAAAATAGGATTAACTCCACTCTTTGGTATTTAGCAGGTCCTCGACTTCTCGTTGCACACTTAGTTAAATTTCCTCCTCAAGACTTAAGTTATTCTGGAACTTCTTCTGCACTCCTTGAAGAGTTCTGCGCAAAATATTCTCTAACTTTTCTCAACTTGAAGACTTCTAAGGCTCTCAGTTCTTCAACATCTTTCAACAAACTTTCTCTTTCCCTGCTGGTAGTTTAACACTCTTCCTCCTAAGATTTGTAAGGTGAAATTACAATATCTTGGGTGCACTCCTTGTGCTCTCTCAGTCCTTCGACGAATTCTCCCTTAGCCTTACAGAAGGGTTTAAGGCATCTCCTTTCCTTTGTTGATGCACTCTTTCAAAAAATTCCTTCCTTAGAATGTTCAGTAATTATGGGATTCTCTTAAGAATTCCAACACTTCAGAATGTGTTGATTGCATACGTTCTCACACCAACTCGATGCCCTCCTAGAAGAGTACTTCAAAGTGTTCAGTAACTCTGGATTGTATCTTCCCTTAAATAATCTTTCCTTCCAAGGTACTTAACCACCTTGAAATTTCCTCCCGAGTCTGTGAATTACCCTGGTATGCCCTCTTGGCAGTTTCTCTTCTAACTCCACCAAGTTCAGACACACACTCCTTGCATCGTTTCATAGAGTTTACTCACTCTATCTAGCACTCCTTGCACTGAACCTAAAAAACCAGACCTAATCCAACACAATTACAGATAGAATATTATATCCCTATCCCTACAGACAATTTCTAACATTCATCTAGAATTCAAATGCATACCAATGATATTCATCAAAAAAGGAATCCATCACACAGAAATTGATAACAGGAAAAAATGTCATTTTTCTATTAATGGTAGAATATCAAATTACAAATGTTTGAGTCCAGACTGTAACTGAGTCTCAACTCTGATTTTCTCTCCCTACCTCCTATGCATATCTCATCCTCTACCTGGATACCTCTCTACCTTTTTTTTTTCTACTGGAAACAATACAAGAGTTTATATAAGAGGGGCTCGACAAGCTTCCCTCCAAGCTAATCTAGTGGTGTCAAATCACGATTCAAAAATGCTTGACTACCGAGGCAAATTACAATCATTGAAATCTGCTCCAATTCGGATATAGATCCCTCCTCTCATCAACCACTTAATGGCGCCCTTATCTCTAGCTTGTGCGAAGAAAAAAATTGTCTCTTCCATCTTTTCAACATTAAATGTCCAGATCACGCTTTTAGATTCTCGAAGGAAAAATTAGAGGGCATCGCCTCTCCCTTCCTTGAATGCATACCATGTGTGTAAATTGGCTGGTGTGTGCTGAGGTAGAGCGATGCTCCTGCATCATATGAATTGAACTTTGTTTTGAGCTTCTTAAGGAAGGTTGATGTCCTTCCTTATTGGTCCAATTCCTCCCTATTTATATCTAGAAGCATCCATGCTTCCGCCACCCACAGAGGGAAATTTCATTGCACTGTATCGATTGTCATCTACTTGTCCTAGCTCTAGAGTTTGGCATTGTTGCCTAACCAGGTAGGAAACATGATGTTTCTTGGCATGATAAAATGTTATTTTCAAGGAGGTTGTGACTGGCATGTGTTTCTATGATAAATTATGAATGCCACTATGTTCAACTTGTTGTGTGCGATGTTGATGTGATGATGGTGACATATGAAACATGAGAAGCATCTTTGTTGGCACTCGATACTAAATTTCAAGACATACCTTGAAAGGTAAGAAGTATGTGGAAGCGTGTGTGGCCTTTTTGTAAAGGTGCCACTTCTGTAAAACCAGAAGCACGAGGTGGAATTCTTTGGCAAAGTGGCAGTCAACAGATTTGGTTGAGGACAGGGTCTCTGAGTGGTAATTCACCAGTCGATCTCCTTGTTTATGCATCACTCCTAGGGAAAAATGAGAGTTAATCTAGGGTAAATGATAACGAGCATTAATTGTTGGTTGGGTGCGGGAATGGGATGTGGTAACTAGAGGATGTTAGATAGTGTCTTGTGGAACCGGGCGAGATGATGGAATCTTGGGTGATTATGTGACATGCATGAGATAGATATATGTATCTCGAGCTTGAGAGGGTGCGAGCCTTGAGGGAGACTATGAGGCTTTGGAAAATTCCAGGAGTAGAGGGATTATTGTGGGAGGTGTCAGATTGGTGAGGATATCAGGATGAACATGGTAGATCAAACACAAAGAGACATTGGGGGTATTGATAACATGGTTTGTGGTGATGGTAGTGGTTCGCGGCTATGGTGAACTGATGGATGATTAAGTAAGTACATAAGTGCGCCCAACCTGTTTAAGGTGGTATTGATGAGTCTTGGCATGATACACCTTTTTTCGGTCTTGTTGTTAAGGAAGACCGAGAAGGAGGTGATCACAATATAATGTTGACACGTTGCAGATCACCGTGTCACAAAAAAGACCAATGGCGAAGGTGACGGTGCAACATCTAGAAATAGTAATGCGAGGACCATTCTTATGGACCCAACCAAGATGATTTGGATCGGGGTGTGGGGTGTTCGGGAGTTGCAGATGTTGGACTAAGTCTTGTGATATTAGATTCCTCTGACTTCCATTGTTCAGAGTGAGAGTGGCGAGATCATTTTTAATTTGGAAATTGTGAGTGAATAAGGGAACGTTATGGCAATTTGGTTATGGTGTAGTCATGAGAATGAGGGATGGGTCAACTTCGGTGGGGTTGGTGAGAGAGATGATTTCTGGTTCCTTGGGAAACTTAGTGGGTGTGGCCTCTGTAAACAAGGTCTGATGGGGGTGTCTATTTTTAATGGCTCGACATTCGACTGAGTTATGGGAGTTGGTCTTGTGAAAATTACACCAAAGTTCCTTTTTGCTCGCTGGAAAGGAAGAAGGATAAGGTGTAGAATGACAAGGATATGGGCTATCAGCATGGTTTTGATTTGGAGGATATCGAATTTGAGGAGCCACCTTTCTTTATACGGCCAAGTCCCGTAAGAAAGCCTTGTCCAGAGAACTGTTGTTAAAAAGATCTACCTCCCACTGAAGAGGTAACAATAAACCAGATTTGAACTTAATTATTAATACCTCATCTGGTTCTCTAATCTGGATTTGGACGCGTAGCTTGCAGAAGACGTTGATGTAGCCTTGCACCGACTGATTGATAATTTGTCAAAGTTGTAACCACTTTGCAAGAAAATTGTGAAGGTAGCCTAGAGGATAGAAGCGTTCTCTCAAGGCTTGACAGAATGTCTCCCATGAATTAATGTGGCGAGTTGTCAGGGACGAAGTGTCAAGCTCAACGATCAATTCTACATTGGTCAAGTGTGTGTCCCACCAAGTTTGGGCGATTCCCTTGAGTTGGAGACTGGATATTTGTAATTTAGTATCTTGCTCCATCTTAGGCAAGGTTTTTAAATACGTGGAGAGACTATGGATCCAAGAATCCATGGTCTCTTCGTTCATCTGACTAGCAAACTTGGGTAATTGAAAACCGGTGTCTAGTTGCATGCTTGTTTGAGGTCTTCGTTGTTGAAGGTGAATCAATTCTTAAAGAGCCAATGCCAAATCGACCATTGTTCTTGATGTGTCTGCATTGGACTCCTCACTGGAGGTTTTGTGTCGAGGCAGAATTGGTGGTAGTATGGAGTAGACCCTAAGGAGGGTGTGATAGAAACCCTATTGAGGGTGAAAGGCACGTTCTCATTAGAAACATGCTACTAAATGGAAGATCCCTAATTTTTTTTTTCCTTTGATTGGATGAAGTTATGGTCCCAAGGACATAACACGCTATGATACCAATTGATCTGAGTATGATGGGCGTATTCTTGAAACATAGAGAGTACATGATTCTTTAAGTAGCGTGCTGGTACAAAGAGGAAAGAAGGGCGCACCTAGAGAGAAGAAGCAAAAGAACGAAGAGCGTGATAATGAAGAGGACAAGGGGAAAATAAATGGATGGATGTAGGGGGGGTTATCTTAGTGGAGGGAGTCTACTAGAAAAGGGTCACTATTATGATATAGAGAGGCGTGCAATGGTGTGTCTGAGAGAGAGAAAGAGATATGTCTAGGTGTCTCTTGCGCAGAGAAATAAAATGAGTGTTGGGGGATCTGTGTCCTCTCCTTAGCATGGACTCTTGGTATTTGGATACACACTATCAACATGTCACTTGGAATGGAAAATCGGAAAGGGAGCATAGCCTAAAAATATATATGCACCAATCTCTTTGGTGCATAGTTTCTCCTTTTCACACTTCTGAACAACAAAACAAAAAAGACTCTCTCTCTCTCTCAGCATAAATGACAAGTGAAATATACACATAGAGGAATAGGTAAAGAAAAAGAGTCATAAAAACTTCATCATTGTATTAGAGGGTATTTTCTCTTCTTAAACATTCAATATGATTTTCTAGAATTGATACATGTCGCTTTTCTTATGCAATTCTCTATGCATTCAAATTCACAAGAGAAGTTTCCCATGGAGTTTTATGACACAACTAAATCTACTCTAAAATAGGCATTTCCATTATTTATTTTTGACGGGTGAATGCTTTATTACAATACGATACTGAACGATCATAAAACTAGCATAGCATTCTTTCTTCTTTTTATCTTGATTGTTGTGGACGACTTGAACTTTGTTGTGCACTTCCTAAGGAAGGTTGATGTCCTTCCTTATTGGTCCTTGATCTATGACATAATTTGTCCCAACAACTTTATAATAAGTTCTGAATGAGATTGACAGTTTTAGGTCTGTGCAACATAAAAATGTAGTGGAAACATGCAGCGGAAAACTGTAACAACAAATCTTACAATCTCCCTTCGAGTGGTTAGATTGTTCTGAAGGAAACCTCCTATGATACGATGATAGATTTTCATTAGTTTTGTTAACATTAGATTTACCATAGAATTTTGATTTTGTTTTAACATTTGATAAACATTTACTGAAATATATAAGAAACAGATAAACTAGCACAATAAGACACAAATATTTATCATGGGAAAACCCCAAACTTGGGGGAAAATCCAACTAATGTTTCTTAGAGAGAATATTCCAATACAATGATGAACAAGCTCTATTCAAAAGAGAAAATCAAATATGAAGAAACCCTGATAACAAATACTTATATCTTCTTATTTTCAAACCCTAGTGGTGGTAGACAATTGAGTATCACCACTGAAATGACATAGGATAGGTGCATCACTAGAGGAAGAAAGTGCACCACAGAACTGGAAACTGGTAACTACAACTACAACTGTAAATGCAACTTCAATTATAAATGCAAATGCGACTGTAAATGGCACGAAGCACATAGGATGCACCACACAATATTAGTGCAACTCTTCTAGAGGTAGCATGCAAGAGAAACCACCAAGATCCACCAATAATATCCTTCCCAAGTAGTGTGCACTCTCCAAGAGAACCAGAAACTAGATATAGTGAAAATGTTGCAACTGCAACTGAAACTCTCTAGTGTCAACTACAAAAGGAGAAATGTGTGATTGTATAAATGAACTGACCCAAACTTGTATTTATACAAATATGGGTAATTGTCTAGGGCTGAATTCTTATTATGTCTCTTCAAAATTACTTTATTATTTTTGTGGGATGACTTCTCTTCCTAGAAATTATATTTCCAATTTAATTATTCCCTATGGGACAACTTCTCTTTTGTGGTGTTCTATTTCACTTTATTATTTTCTGAGGTATTCTTCAATTGTTCAATGGTATTCCTTTGACTTATTGGAATATTCTTCTTCTCTAAGAAAATTTTTCAAAGAAGGAATATCTCCCACAACTACCAAAACATCAACAATAGGTTTATACCTAAACTCATCCAACAACATGATAAAATAATTTTTCATATGTGTCCTGTATCACTCATTGAATTAAATAATTGTCATTTTTCTCAACCCAATAAACATGAAAATAATTGCAAACCTATGAGCACAATGTAAGCTCAAGGCTAGAACAAGTCAATATAATTTAAGTTGAAGAAAACTAGCACCCAAGGATAAAATCATAGACTTTACAATGATCTTTCTTTAAATATGATTTTGAATTCTTTGGAGAGTGCAAAATAAAATAATGCAAACCCCTCCGCCTCACATTTTAAGTATTTATCCATAATTCACTTGAGGGTTTTCTTTTTCCCTTTTCTAAGATATGTTGTACAATGATTCATCACATTTTAAATTATTTGGGATTTAGAATATTAAATATCTCATCAAAAACAAAAACAAATCATAATTATTGAGATTATTCATAGGTATTCCAAACGTAGTTGGTATAAATTTTATCCAGGGTTTTCGAAGATGATGTTTCCCGTCCTTTTTCTTTAAGTTTGTTATATTATTTTAACAAACATACACTACCACATGGTAACACCATGTAGTATATGGGTACCAAGGCTTCCTAGGGAGAGGACAAACTCTTGAGAGATGTCCCACTTCATCTCAGATATAGCATTGAGCCTGTCCCGTTCTGCCAGTTCGTTCGCCTCGGTATCCACCTCCACCATACTTGGATACATTGTCTAGGGGGATTTTCATTATCCTCTCGTAAACATAGTTGAAACCATCTTCTCGTGATCCCAAAGATATTATTTTCATACTTATATTGACTATCGTTTGGGCTAGGCCATTCAGGGAGGTGCGTGATGTAATCACAACATTAGGTGCACCCGTTCCCCAAACTAACCCATCCCAAGTTTCCCCATGTTTCTACGCATATGGAGTTACTTCATTATGGACAAGTGTTATCCCATGTTTTATAATTTCTTATTGAAATGTATTGAATCAATACATGTATTATATCTTACTAAGTTGCAGTTACTTAAGTTACTTATATACTTTTAAGTTACTTATGTGAAGTTTTTTTTTTCAATTGAAAATTTGCTTAAAATTATATTAGAAATATATATTTTTTTTACATTTTCAAAAAATCCTTGATCAACTATTGATCAATAGTTGATACTAGTATAATTGATACTAGTAGATCCAAAAGATACAAACCTGACATATAAATTATCCAGATCCAAAAGATACAAACCTGACATATAAATTATCCACTACATAGAAAAAACATCCAAAAATAAGATCCAAATACACCAAATAGTGAGACAAGAAAAAATAATGAAGTACATTGCTTCAAAATATATTTTTGAGTCCACTCTAAACTCTCACTAAAAACCCAAAAAGACTATGGAGAAACTTTTAAACAGATCCAAATATGATGAGGAGCCGTTGTCCCTCCTTCCCAAATAAAATATGATAAACTTACATGGAGTTATATCACAGGTAATATTGGTTTCATATATGAGTGAGTCCCATATAAGTAGATTTTGTAATATAAATCATATAAGTATAAGTAGTTCCATTATATGATTAACCCAGAGTTCATTTATGAACCCTGTGAACAGGGGTCAACCTGTTTATTCTTGTGTTATCTGGGATGCCAAAGCCTATGTAAGGTCTCCCCCACCCCTTCTTCTTACCGACCATCCAAGAAAGTACCTACCTCCAATAATGTTTCTTAGACCAATAAGAGAGTGTATTGTTGTTGTACTGGTGTCGTTATACATATCCCTCCTAGGAGAGGGCTCTCTATATCTCTTACCAATGCCCCTTAACCACCCTTCTCTTTACTTATGACACTTAAAGTGATGTGATGGGACGTGCGTGCTTGGGTTGGGTAGGCACTTCGGACTGGACTATTTACTTTTCCTACTTGATTGAATACTTTCAGTTTAAAACCTCGGGTATTAAATTCGGCACCTTTCATAATAAACCCAGTCGCCTTAACATATTCTTTTTTATGGTTTTAAATTCGGCACCTTTCATAATAAACCCAGACACACTATATAAGAGTGGATCCTTCATAAGATCAGGGCAATAAACAGACATCACAGGGAGGGGGTCGCCTCACAGAGCCAACATAGCCCGATCCTACGAGCTAGTCAAGTCACCATCAACACAAACCTGTGATAAGGAAGTGATAAGGAAATCCTACAATATATGTATGTAATTTAAATGGATATCTCTAATTAAGTGAGATACCTTTGAAATTTATGGCATTTTGAAATTGTTTTTATTATATAAATGTTTATTTATATTAACACATTATATTAAAACATTATGATATGCATATATTTCATTTTATGTACAAATATTTGATAGAAATTAAAGCTTTTTTCTTCTATTTTTATGAGTTTAGAGATTTCATTTATATTGTATTTTTTTTTATATTTTTTTATTAATATATTTAAGATTTGATTTTGTAATTTTATTTTATTTTAGAAATTTCATATATATATATATATATATATATATATATATTAAATTTAATTTTGATATTATAAATTTGTGTATCATTTTAATTTATATTTTTATTATAGTTATGTATTTGTTTTCATTTCTCTTATAAATGATTATTTTGTTGGTTTATTTGAAAATAAATTACTTAAATTAATAATCAAAACATTAATATGAAAAATATAAATATTTTTTTATTGAAATTATATTATTTGAAATATTCTCAAAAATACAAACATAAAAAATTTAAATACTTTTTAATTGAAATTAAATTATTTAAAATAATTTTGAAAAACTAAAGCATACAAAAATTAAGTAATTGAACAAATTCAAACAATAATAATATAAATTACATCAAATCAATAAAATAAAAATTAAATTCAAAAATTAAAAATATTAAATAATAATTTTATTTATTTATTTAAATTAAAAAGTGTAAATTAAATTTCTAATAAAAATATATTATATCAAGAAAAAAATAGTGTTTTATATTTTAACATAAATGTCTCATAACAATATATCAAATGAAAGACAACATTTTATCTTTTGATTGACAATATGATATTTTAAATTTGTTAGAAGAATTAAATATCTTTCATATGTTTTTTTTTGAAAATTTTATTTCGATATAAAATAGAATATGAATAAAAATAAAATGCCATGGCATAAAATAATTTATTACTTGTTTTACACTAATGGGGTTGAACATGAAAATCAATTTCTCATTGAGTTCTCTTGCATGAACATGTTAATTGTACGAGAACATGTTAGTTGTATGAATATATCGAAAAAATCAATACTATGAAATTGATCACAATTACACATAGATGGATTTTAATTAAATATTTTACTGCCATAAATTGTATTTTCTTTTAACCCATTTCTTTATGTTTTTTTAACAATCACAATTTGCAACACCAAAATGCATAATCTAATTTTGTATATTCTTATTTGGAAGGGATAGATTTTACAGTTCAAGATCATATGTTATAAATGTCTTTAGAAAAAGTATGATTCTAATGTTCCTTATATTTAATACATTGCATCATTTCAAAGTTCCTATCTTTTTCACAAAGGGAAGACTTAGCTTTTTATTTTTAAAATTTTCCAAAACATATTTTCCGTAATGTGTCGAAGACAAACCAACCTTTTCATGCGATGAACATGCCCTGAAATTGCAATATGACGAACAAAACCAGACGTTACAATGTAATGAAAATAGTAATGTAACAATGTGTCGAACATAGTAATGTCGCACAGTGATGAACAAAGTAACGTTGCGATATTATGAACATAGTAACGCTGCAAATTATTGAAGATAGTAATGTCGCATTGTGATGAACATAAATCGACGTCGTAATGTGACGAACATAGCCATGTCATCCCAATGTGGATAGTAATGCCACAATGTGATGAACATAAATAAGATTTGTAATGTGTTGCACGTCAACTTATCATCACAATGGGTTGAACATATAAACAATGCAATCTACCAAACATAGTAACGTCACAATGTGATGAACATATATGGATGTTGCAACAAGAGGAACATATATGTCGATCATAATGTGACGAACATAGCACTTTCATCGCAATAGACGAACATAGCCTTGTCCTCAAAATTCGACAAACATAAACTGATATCCCAATGTGACGAACATTTCCCTATCATCGTAATGTGATGAACATATACGTCAATCTCAATGGGATGAACATTTGCCTATCATCACAATCTTGAGAACATATCCCTATTATCACAATGTGATGAACATAAACGAATGTCGCAATGTGATGAACATAAACGAATGTCGCAATGTGACGAACATTTCCCTATCGTCGCAATGTGGAAAACATATCCTCACGTTGTAATCTGATGTACATATCCCAATGTCACATTGTGACACACATTTCCAAACATTCCAATGGGATGAACACAACCCATTGTGGCAATGTGATGTACACAAGCCAACATGACAATGTGACAAACATAGAACAACATTGCAATGAGAGGAACATTTCCTAATGTCACAATGTGATGAGCATAATCCTCTGTCGGACTATGGAAATCCTATTGAAACACCATAATGTGACAAATAAAATCCCTTCATTATAATTTGATGACCATAACCTTACGATGTCATGTGACGAACAAAATTTGATCTCACAATGTGACGAACAAAACATGTTGTCACAATCTAATGAACAAAACATGATCAACATTGTAATGCAATAGTGTCACAAAAAACTTTTGTTTAACATAATCAACGTGGCCAACCATAATCAAATCAACATGGTGAATGAAGGTCGGCGATGGACATGGTCAACCATTATAAACCATGGTGAACCATAGTCAACCATGTTCATGGGCAACCATCGTCAACCAAGGTCATTGTGAATTAACGTACTAATGTATTAATACTTTAATAATGTATTATTTTATCACTCTATTAATACTTTAATAATGTTTCAATGTATTTATACTTTAGTAATTTATTTATTAATTCATTTAATGTATTAAATATATCAAATATATTTATTATTATTATTATTAGGTATTATTGATGTATTAGCTTATGCTTGTATTAATGCTTTAAAAATGTATTAATTAATATTGTATAAATGTATTATTTAATTAATACATTAAGTTATTGATGTATGAATTAATTAATATTTTACATATACATTAATGTAAAATTATACTTTAATTTATACATTACATTAATGTAAAAATATCTATTTATTAAAAATGTATTAATGTATTAATTAAATTAATTAATACATTACAATATACATTAACTTATTCATATCATTCATAGTAGTGACTATAAAAAAATCATGATTATCATTTTCAATAAATATATTAATGTATTAATACATTACTATTATTTTATTAATGTATTATTACATTAATAATATGTTATTAATGTATTAAGTCATTACTATATCAATACTGAGAAGTGTATTATTTAATAATTTAATAACGTAATAAGTAATTAATACATTACATTATTAATTTGTTATTAGTAGTGCATAATACATAGTTATGTGTGATTTATGTAATAGTATTCCCACATTAAAATAATTATAATACTAAGGTATATAGATTATATGGGTCAAATAGAGTAGACTTTAGTTATCAAATAGGTGAGTCAATGGGTTTCTTTCCCAACAAAAAAGGGGGTCTCATTATCTCATACACCAATTTGATGTAGTGACCTTAAAAATGTATTATTATAATAATTATTATTATTGTAATGTAAAAAAAAATTCTTAACTCAGGATTTGACTTGACTGATAAAGTCTACGAAGGTATACATACCCCCAAATTGGTGTATGAGACCCCTTTGTTTGTGGGCCTATATATAGTAAACATAATTTTTTATTATTATTTTAATGTTACTTGAATATCTCTATATATTTACCCTATAGTTATGGCCGATAGGGGTATATCTATTGGCAATGGACACAATTAATGATCTTTTAACCTTAAATTCTAATATGATGGCTGTGCATTGAAGATTCTCATATATTCTTAATAATCTTCCCAAATCAATTAGTCAAATTTATTGTTCATACCTTCATACAATTACCACATTTAAATAATTAAGAAGGATTAATATCTTTCATGTTGTTTGATGACTTTTCATGTTAAGAGCAGGCATTAGTTTATCGAGTTTGAACCATCTCTTGCCCACGATCTATGTAACATGGGCGAACACAAAAACAAAGCTCTCGCAGATTTGTGGGGTGATATTCATGGAACGAACTAGTGGAATGGGTTATTAGATCCCATGAATCCAGTTTTGAAAGATGAAATCCTCAGATATGGTGATTTTGCACAGTTATGCTATGACAGGTTCGAACGCAAAATACGATAATAAAAATACAATTTTATTTTAATTCTGCTATGTGGCTACGCTAGCATAATTGTATTTATTATGTTTAAATTGTATTTAAATTTTGCTTTAACAGTTATGTGGCGCTAGCATAACTGTATTCATTATGTTTAAATCTGCCCGAACGCGACGCCAATAGCTCATAACTGTATTTGTTATGTGGCTGCCCTAGCATAACTGTATTTATTATGTTTAAATTGTATTTAAATTTTGTTTTAATTGAGTTTAAATTGTTAGGTTTTTAATTTTGATTTCATTTAGCTATTATAATAAATAATATACTTGTTTTCATTTTAATTTTTTAATTTATTTACAATGATTTGATTTTTTAGTTTATTTACTATGCTTTGATTTATTTTACTGTATTTAGTTTTTTTTTTATTTACATTTTTTTAACAGGTATCATTGAAATTCCTTACCAGGTGTAAGTACAATAGCTTTCCACTAATAAATGCCTAAACACCTTCCAAGCCACAATCACTATTTTTACTACAACTATTATTTACTGAACGAGATTTATTATTTATATTATTTAGTTTTGATTTCATTTAGCTGTGCTAGTTTTACATGCAAAGGTAAAACTACTTTGTGCAATATTTCATTTAGATTCTTCGGTTTTAGATTCTTCAGTTAACATCTCTGCTTTTTTAAATAAAAAAAGTTAAAGACATTTAAATATAAAAAATTCAAAACAAAACGATTCTTACAAGTATTTTTTAGTCATTTTTAAATATAGGTTAATTGTTTTATTACATCGAAAGGCGTACACCTATTGACAATGGCACATTTAATATGTTTTTAATGCTTAATCAGTTTTGTATGGACAAGATTAAATATTGTTGGAATATTCTTACTCGTCCCAATAAATCAATGGTTGTGATTTCAACCACTAACATCCTCACTATTATAAAGACATCCATTTACATGCTTATTTTTTTACTTTTACTTAATCATATTTGAAATTTACTATGATAGCTAGCTGATTGTCACCTCTGAGTGATCAACGAGTGATTAAAGTTTAATTTTCTAGAAAGTCCAAACTCACCAACCACTATTTTTACTACAACTATTATTTACTGAACGAGATTTTCCTACCTATAACTTTTACGACGTCTGTTATTTAATACACAAGGTTCTGTTGTTATTTAATGCGCAGGGTTCAGTGATTTCAGTGTTCACCAACCACGAGTGACTTGTGGCTATGCTAGTAACTAGCACAACTGGCTAACTTGCGGCTGAAGAATGCAGAAATAGCTACACCCAATGCATACATGCTACAACCCCAATGCTTATCCCTAAGAAACTTTAGGTGGCCATTCATGGAGAAGTTTCAACAATGGGTAGGGTAGGGAAATAGCTCACCAAGAATTCATTTCTTTCTAGGTTTGTTCCAAATATTACCTCTCATTTGAACAGTAAAACACTGGTCTTGATAGTCCAAGTCTCGACCCACGGAAAAAACCAAGAATTGCACACTTCACACCGCATCCTTTCGTGCTTGTGATGCTGAGATACTGACGCCCTGCGACAAGAAAATGATTAAAGTTACTTCCCCAGGGCAACACAGTTGTTACCTCATCAACTTGCAATTTTCACTCTGGCACCTGTACCAAAATAATACTAAAAAAAAATAATATGATAAAATCTTACAAGCTAAATAGTTGTAATTGCATTTGAGTCCACATCATCGCGATGGTGAAATGTTTGCTCATCTTAGTGACTAATTCTTAGCAGTGATCGGTCCCATGAGCTGTTATCGGTACCAAAGTATGCCCTTTTATTTTTTCTCCCACTACACTGTAAACTGCCAGCTGTTCTGGCCAGCTGTACTTTCTATTCTTGATTTGCTTGAGCCTATTTAGCTCAGCTATTTCCCTTTGCATAACTACTTCTTCATGATCTTCTTCATGTACTCGTTTTGTACTCTTCTTCTTATATTCTAATATACTGTTTTCTGTTCTATTCTTTCTCTCTGCATTTCTTGCTTCACAATTTATCATGGTATCAGAGCTACAGTAGTAAGCCTCTTCACACAGGTTGGAGAGCAACACGATCCTCAAAAAAACGCAGATCTTACACAGATCTTGAGAGCATTCGACACAAACTTTTCACAAGGCTTGGAGAGTTGTCTGTCATACTCTTGAAAGATCCTCGCAGGAAACTTCCACGAGGAAGTTGTCCGCTCATACACTCAAACGATCAGTGTAAGAAGCTCACGCGAAGTTGCAGAGCATACTATGCTCAAAAGTTTCAAGGAGAAGAAACACGAGAAGGAAGCAGAGACTGAGAAGGAATAAATAGTAAAGATTCTTGTTCAATTTTCAAAGAATCATCAAAGATTCACGAAGAAGAGCTGCAGGAGGCGGGAACTCTTGAAGAATTCAAAGCATTAGTTCAAATCCGTGAAAGATAGTTGCAGAAAGAAGAAGTGTTTAAAGCATTTCGAAAATCGCTCAAAGCTGTCAAAGATTGGAGCAGAGAATAAAGAACTCGTGAAATTATTTCAAATCTTTGAAAGATTCACGAATCTTTCTTCCGCAGAAGAAAATCCTTGCAAAGGCAGTAAAGAATGCGTCTCAGGTTCAAAGAACAACCGTCGCGGCCGTAAGATTTGTCCTACGAACAAATCCGAGGCAGAAATCTAGTTCAGAAGGGACGAAGAAAGCGTGGAAAAGGTAAAATAATTTCAGCCATTAGATCTTGCGCAGAGGACTGACAACCGTTGGATCAGCGAGAAAGTGCACGAGGTTTAGTCCTCTAGAGCGCCAAGGAGAAATTTGACTTGTGAAGTCAGAAAATCATCTGGACTATCCATCAAGAGACACGTGGTGAGATCTCGGCATTTCGCTGACTCGCAAGGTGTAAAGGTCAGAAGACAGCCGTGAGAATTCGCGAATTGCAAAATCACGAGTTATTCTGGACCATTGGATTGAGATAGATCGTGAGCCCTCAATCTGATCCAATCGCAAAATCGGGGATCGCGAGTTGGACGAGCCAAGGAGACTACTCTCTGAAACCCCGATATGTGAAATCCCGACATCACAAATTGTGAAATCCCGAGAGGATTGTGAGTCGTCCATCTCAGAGGACAGGTGGCAGCAGATCCAAGTGCCATCATTTCGACATTTCAGAGTTTGGGATATTGGAGGTCTTGTTGACGAAAGGTCACGAAACTCCACGGCGAAATTCCCAAAATCTTGAAAAGATCACAGCCTTCCATTCGTTCAGACACGTGGTGGAGATCGAGGAAACTGTCGGCATCTCGGCTACCGGGGTTTCAAGTTGACAGAGGATTTGGAGTCACAAGTCATGAAATCGAGAAATGACGAGGACCGTCCATCTTGAGGGGACACGTGGCAACAATCTAGGCCTTCGGGGAAAGTCTCGAAAGGAAAGGGCCATCAGCATATCGGGATTCGACGTTTCGTGAATCCTGAGGACAAGAAGCACGAGCATTTCGGAATTGCGAAGTCTGAAATATCAAAAGGAGGAAAAGCTCCGTTATGGGACCTAGCTGACATCATCTCGTCAAAACGAGGGATTGGGAATCTCCACGATGAAACCCTTGATGAAGACGTGAGTCGTCCATCTGTTGGGACGCGTGGCAGAAATCGAGGCCTTAAAAAAAAAATCCCGACAGGAGAGTCCATCGACATTACAGTATTCAAAAAATCGTGGATCCTGAAGACGAGACGTCCGGAGCATTTGAAGTCTTGAAATCGCGAGAAGAGATCAGAACCATCCATCATAGGAGGACACGTGGAGGAGATCAAAGCATTTAGAAAATTTCCCGAACGGAAAAGTCATCTATCGGGATATCGGGGTTTAAGAGATCAGGGATTCCGTGGACAAGAGATCCAATACATTTCGACATTTGAAACCCCGAATCCCGAAAAAGAGGTATGACTGTGGTCATATAAGGAAAGGTTGCATGGACCATGAGTCTATCCCAGAGGGCTAACTGAAGTTAGAGAACATCGGGATTTCGAAGCCAAAAAACCCCGAAAGAAAGATAAGGCCGCGGTCTTGTGAGAACTGGTCACATGGACTAGGGCATAGCCAGGAGGGGCTAAGGTGAGAAAAGCCATATCGGGAAATCAGTAAATCGAAGATCGGGGATTAAAGAGGACAAAGAACCAGAAAATCTCGTAGAGATTTGACCTTTAGGTGTGTGGTCACATTGATCGGAGACTAAGGGCCAATTCAAGGCTGATAAGCTCTCATCGGCAATTGGGATTTCAACAATCGGAAGTTGGAGAGTTCAAAGGTCTCATCTAACGGAGTTCTGAAACCACTGCAAATTACACACAAGAGACAGGTAAGTAAGAATTTTTTTTTCTATTTTGTTGAATTCCTTAAAAGATGGCGACGTCTAGCAATTTAGGACCAACACAGGGTCCGATTCTTCTTGGAAAGAACTATGATTTTTGGTCTCTTCGGATGATATCCTTCTTGCAAGCACAAGAGTGTTGGGATTCAGTGGATCATGGATATGTGGAACCATATCTAGCAGACCTATCCGCCATGACTAATCAGCAGAAAATTGCTCAAGCAACGTAGAGAAACAAAGAAAATAAAGCTAAATATTGGATTCAAAATTCTGTGGATGACTCGATTTTTTCAAAAATCACAGGTGTTGGTACTTCAAAACAAGCCTATGACATCCTTAAATATTCCTACCAAGGAAATGATAGGGTTAAAACAATTAAACTGCAGACCTTGAGAACACAATTCGAGACTCTAAAGATGACAGAGTCCGAAAATGTGGATCAATTCATGACCAGAGTCATGGGCATCGTGAACCAGATCAGATTGACTGGTGAAACCATCACTGATCAATGCATTTTTGAGAAAATCCTCAAAATTTTACCAAAGAAATTTGAAATGGTTCTAACAACAATCCTTGAATCCAAGGATCTATCAAGTTTTTCAACAGATGAATTAATTGGTTCTCTGGTGACACATGAGACTAGACTACATCTCATAGATGAGTCAATCTCCAATGCTTCCAAAACTCAATTTTCCTTCAGGAGAGGGAGAGGCAGAGGAATAAGAAGAGGTCACCAAGGAAGAGGTAGCAATCAAAGTAACCCTCACTCCAGTGGAGGTAACAGACAACAATATATGAATCAAAATTTCCAAGGTCAAAGACATCAGCAACAAAATCAACATCAGAATTTCCATCCTCAAAGAGGCAGAGGGAGAAGATCAAAAGAAAAAACAAGAATACAATGCTATTACTACAAAAAGTATGGGAACTATGAATCTAAATGCAGGAAGAAGCAAGCAGATCAGCAGCAGAGCACATGTGTCAAATCACACGGGAGAAAACTCAGGAGGGATGTTTCTTTCGTGCCACACGATTGAACAACAACCTAAAGATCTCTGGTTGTTGGACAGTGGATGCAAAAATCACATGACA
>ML778184.1:1420625-1441648 GCA_009831015.1 Picea engelmannii
AATGTAAAGAAAGACATAAACAATGTCTATCATGTTCCAGATCTGAAACATAATTTTCTAAGTGTAGGAAAGCTCATTGAACATGGCTATAAGGTACTTTTTGAGGGAGAATCTTGCAAGATATATGACAAAATCCCAAGCAGAAAATTGATTTCTGAAATCCACATGACGCAAAATAAGATGTTTCCCCTTACCCTCAGAACTGAAAATCTGATTCAACCATATGCACAAAGTGCATCCACCCTGAATGAAACTATGGTTTGGCATACAAGATTTGGACATCTACTATTTAAGAGTCTAAGTCTTCTTCAAAAGAACTCCATGGTCAAAGGTCTTTCTATCTTTAAAGAGCAAATTCCCCCATGTGAGTCTTGCATACTTGGAAAACATAAGAGAACTAGTTTTCCACAATCTTCCAATCAAGCCAAACAACATTTTGAACTTGTTCACACTGACCTATGTGGACCAATGCAAACAGATTCAATAGGTGGTAGCTTTTACTTTCTAACGTTTATTGATGATTTTAGCAAAAAAATATGGATCTATTTTCTCAAACACAAGTCTGAAACTTTTGCAAAATTCAAAAAATTCAAGGCAAAAGCTGAAAAACAGAGTGGAAAATATATCAAAGCACTCAGGTCAGATGGAGGAGGANAATACAACTCCAGAGAATTTGCAAATTTCTGCAAATCACAAGGCATTATCATGCAAACAACAACCAGGTATACTCCACAACAGAATGGAGTGGTTGAAAGGAAAAATCAGACAATAATGAATATGGCAACAACACTTCTTAAAGAGAAAAGTTTGTCAAATACTTTTTGGGCTGAAGCAGTAGCATGCTCAGTTTATCTCCTAAATAGATCTCCAACCACCAAACTAAAGCTAAAAGTCCCTCAAGAAGCATGGAGTGGGACAAAGCTCAATGTTGCACATCTAAGGACATTCGGATGCATAGCATACACTCACATACCTTCCGAATTAAGGAAGAAACTTGATGACAGAAGTGAGAAATGTATTTTCACTGGATATAGTGAAACATCTAATCACCAAGAAACTAATTTTCAGCAAAGATGTAAAATTTCTAGAAAATCAATTCTGGAATGATTTAGAAAATCAACAAATGGATAGCCAAAATCCATTGCTGCCAAGTTCTGAAAATGTAGAAAATTCAGGACATCAAGTACCTCAAACTATTCTTCTAATATTGCAGGTACAAAGACAACCTGAAAATTCTCAGGGTAACTCAACTTCCAGTAGAGAATCATTCTCTGAACCACAAAATCAGAGAACTCGAAGTTTGAGAGAAATCCATCAGCATTTGGATGACTTTGAACACAACCTTTTTGCTTTAATGTCATGTCAACCTACATCCTTTAAGGAAGCAGCTAAGGAGCCACATTGGGTTCAAGCCATGAACCAAGAAATTGACTCCATTTAGAAGAACAAGACATGGGATCTTATTGATTTTCCAAGTCACAAGAAGAGTATTGGTGTCAAGTGGGTTTACAAAACTAAACTCAATGAAAAAGGGCAGATCGAAAAACACAAGGCAAGACTTGTTGCCAAAAGATTCTCACAACAACCTGGTACTGATTATGGTGAAACTTTTTCTCTAGTAGCAAGATTAGACACTGTAAGGACTTTATTTTCCATAGAAGCCCAACACAAATGGCAAGTATACCAGATGGATGTCAAGTCAGCATTCCTGAATGGTTTCTTAGAAGAAGAAGTTTATGTCGATCAGCCACCTGGATTTGAAGTCCAAGAGCAGCCAACCAAAGTATGTCGGTTGAAGAAAGCCTTGTATGGCTTAAAGCAAGCTCCAAGAGCTTGGTACAACAGAATTTACACTTATCTGATCAAAACTGGTTTCAGCAGAAGCCAAAATGAGCCAACTCTTTACACCAAAACAAATCAACACGGTAAAATTTTGATTGTATGTTTATATGTTGATGACATGATCTATACGGGAAATCTTGAGTTAACAGATTTTAAACATGCCATGCAATCTGAGTTTGAGATGATAGATCTTGGCATCATGAAATATTTTTTAGGGATTGAGGTTGATCAATCAACCAAAGGAATTTTTGTCTGTCAGAAAAAGTATGCAGCAGACATCATCAAAAGATTATGCATGGAAGAATGCAATCCAACAGAAACCCCCATACCACTAGGCACAAAATTGAGCAAGAAAGATGAAGGCCCTACAGTGGACTCTACCCTGTACAAAATCTTAGTAGGCAGTTTGTTGTATCTTATAGCAACTAGGATTGACATTGTGTATGCAACCAGCCTTGTTTCTAGATTCATAGAATCCTCCAAAGATTCTCATTGGAAAATGGAAAAACAAATTATGAGATATGTTGCAGGAACTCTCAATTTCGGCTTATGGTACACTAAATCTGATAGTAATCAACTTTCTGGTTACACAGACAATTATTTTTCAGGCAGCCTAGATGACAGGAAAAGCACATCTGGGCATGTTTTTCAACTGGGCACAAACCTAATCTCATGGGCATCAAAGAAGCAGCCAATTGTTTCAATAACTTCTGCAGAGGCAGAGTATGTCGCTGCTACCTCAGCTTCTTGTCAAGTTGTGTGGCTGAGAAGAATATTGAAAGATATGTCACATACAGAAAAGGATCCAACTCCTATTTTCTGTGACAATACTTCAACAATTGCTTTATCTAAAAATCATGTATTTCACAAGAAAAGCAAACACATTGACACTCGTTTTCATTTCATATGTGAGCTAGTCAATAATGGTGATATTGTACTACAATTCTATGGTTCTCGAGATCATCTTGCTGATATATTTACAAAGCCACTGGGAAAATTGATTTTTGATTTTCAGAGACAACACTTAGGCATAATCAGTGCTGATGTTTGTAACTGTTGAGTTTAAGAGGGAGTGTTAAATATAATGTAACCTCAACGGGATGACTGTACATTGCCAGTTGTTCTGGCTAGCTGTAATTTCTATTCTTGATTTGCTTGAGCCTATTTATCTCAGCTATTTCCCTTTGCATAACTACTTCTTCATGATCTTCTTCATGTACTCATTTTGCACTCTTCTTCTTATATTCTAATATACTATTTTCTGCTCTATTCTTTCTCTCTGCATTTCTTGCTTCACAATTTATCACACACCACATCCTTTCATGCTTGTGATGCTGAGATAATCACGCCCTGCGACAGGAAAACGACTAAAGTTACTTCCCCGGGGAAACACAGTTGTTACCTCATCAACTTGCAATTTTCACTCTGGCACCTGTACCAAAATAATACTAAAAAAAAAAATATGATACAATCTTACAAGCTGAATAGTTGTAATTGCATTTGAGTCCACATCATCGCGATGGTGAATTGGTTGCTCATCTTAGTGATTAATTCTTAGCAGTGATCGGTCCCATGAGCTGTTATCGGTACCGAAGTATGCCCTTTTATTTTTTCTCCCACTACACTAATCTCTCAAGGGCTTCCAGACCTCAACCATGCATTTGAAACAAAAGTCTCGTTTTTAAACCTGGAATTTCAATGCAACTTATACTACTAGGCAGCTAATAGAAAATCATATGGTACTTGTGTGCATGTTTTAACAAATGGTTGTTAATTTTCTATACATCTTGTCAGAAATTTAACCTCACACATTGGAATTTGGAAAGGAGTCATGGATTAGGGTTAATCATGGAAAATTAGGGCTAATTTGAAAAAGATCTTAGTTCAAGTTGTTGTGTTTTGGAAAATTTCACTAAAACTATGTCAACAATTAAGAAAGTGCGACTCTATACTACTCAATTTGGCACTACTCAATTTGTGTTTCCATAATTGTCCTTGTCCCATTTTACACATTCCCTCTTGAATCTCTTTAATTTGGTTATCATTCTCTAGGAAGCTACCCTTCTCTATACTTTAGTAGTTAGCAATAATTGCCTGAGGACTTTGTGCTAATCTCTAGAAAATACCCCATGATATGTATAAAACACCTTAGAACCCTTCTTTTCACCCTTTCACTGCAATTGTAACCCCTTGTCTCCTATATATATATATATCAAGGATATTTAGGATCATCTTATCTTCTCTCATCTCATATTGTTTTTTGAAGTTTATATATTGTAAGGGAGGTTTCCACCTCGACGTGGACTCTATTTTATTGTTTTCTTATCATTTTTAAGGCATTGGGTCATAACATTTGGTATTAGAGATCAAGGTCTTGGGGTTGATGCATCTAAGACACCTTGGAAGTTACGCTATAACTGTTTCTATCACATTTTGGAAATAACCCCTTAGAGGATATTTAATAGACAGATTAAGGTACTCAAGGTTCCAATTTTATCTCATGAGACCTTATACTTTCTTAGATACAACATGTGTAAGATAGGGTTCTCGAATCATCTTGAATTTAGTCATCCCAAATTTTTCGTTATAAAATTGTTTTTGTGGCCTGAAACTCAGAGAATATCCATAGAAATTATCAAGGTAGTTGTGATAAACATTTTAGCTTCTGGTTCATCCCAATTTTTTATATATGCCCTGTGTATGACAGGGTATCTGATTAGTCATATTAAATAGTCTCAAACAGGTGGTTCGGTTAAAATAATGATATATTCTTCACTGAGTATCCAAATTAAGTGAGACCAGTTACATTGAATAGTGGATAGTGTGTAGTATTTCTGGTGCAATTTCAAGAGTCAAATATCATATATTTTTCTCTTGGAAAGACTTACAAGTGCACTCTCCTTGAAGGGACAAATATCAACAAGGTGAGGGGAAGTTACCGTAAATTCCACTTGGCACGTCCAATTTTCATCACACCTGTGCAAAGAAGAAATATTAGAGAACTATAGAATAAAAGTTCAAACCCAAAGGGCCAAAATTTTAGATATACACCAGAAGAAAGGTCACCTAAGAGGAGAAACTCCAAATTAATGTTTTTAAAGGTACACAACTTACAATTGGCATAATTTTTTATGAATATTTGTTTTGGGTGATTTGAAATTTGTAATATATATAAAATATAGGAGTATTATTACTATTACTCCATCTGGGTCCCAAAATGGTGACACCACCTATTAAACCTCCATAAGTCTCATTTATGACTCAAGAAGAAAATGAGGACTTACAAAATAGGTTGTCCAAATTGAAGGAACAAATTCAGAATGTGAGTGAAAAGTCTAATAATTGGGTAAACTCATAAAGACAAATTCAATTAATGGAAGGGAAAATGGTTGGCATGGAAAACAATATGGAGGGTATAAAAAACAATATGGATGATATGGAAAATAAGACAGAAAAAAATAAGAATGACATAAAGAAATAAATACAAAATTCCATGAAGGAAATGCAAAATATGTCTTCCCTGATATCTCAAGCTATAGATGGGAGATTCCATAAACGATACATCAAAATGGAATGGACTCATGAAAATAAAGGTAGTACTCATGTTGAACAAACTGCCAATAATAATCCATTTAGTGAATCTAACTCTAATTGTGGAGTTAATTCTAGTGGGGGTCCTAAATTCAACTTTCCAAAATTTGAGTTAAAGAAGTTTGATGGTACAAAGGTATTTACCTTGGTGAACCAAATAGACAAATATTTTGAACTACATAATATTATGGATGATAAGAAAAAGATTCACATAGAAACCTTGAACTTTGAGATAAAACCATAGAAATGGTATCAATGGATAGTGAAAAGAAAGCCCCCTTTATATCACTACACTTGGGGTTTATTTATAAGAGAGTTAGAAACACAATATGGGAAATTTTGGGAAGAGGATCACTTCAGTCAATTGACCAGAATCGAGCAGTTAGGTGATATTGAAGAATATAATTCAGAATTCTTGGTACTTGCCACAAGGGTGGATAACCTAAGTGATAAACACTTTTTGGAATCTTACATGGGTGGATTAAAAGAAAAAATTAAACATGAACATTTCTTAAGACAACCTACAAGTATTATGGAATCTATGCAAAATGTTCATCATATTCATGCCAAAAATAAGGCTACACACAAGTATAGCATTGGAGTAAGAGACGGTTTTGAGGGTCATAAGACAACCATATCTCAACCAACAAGCATGACACCTCAACAAATGGATAAAAGAAGAGAAAAAGTACTATGTTTCAATTGTAATAGCAAGTATAGTAAAGGACATAAATGCGGTGACAATAAATTATTCTACATAGACTGTGACGAGGAAGAATATAGTGTACCTAAACTGACAAGGCTCACACCTCAACAAATGGATGAAACAAGAGAAAAAGGACTATGTTTCAATTGGGACAAAAAGTATAGTAAGGGGAATAAATTCGGTGAGAATAAATTATTCTACATAGATTGTGAAGAGGAAGAAGATCAAGAATTGGAACCGTCACAAGACCCAAATCTAGAAGAGAATACCCCAACAATATCTTGTCATTATTTGTCTGGCACAACTACTCCACAAACCCTCAATATACAAAGATACATCAAAAATAAAAGGGTGACATTATTGATTGATTCATGTAGCAGCTATAATTTCATCAATTAGAAATTAGAAAAATATCTCAATTGTTTTGTATATCTTGCACCACAGTTTCAATGAATGATTGCAGATGGAGGTACCATAAATTGTTCAAGGAAATTCCATAGTATTAATCTCAACATGGGGGAGTAATTTTTGCATATCCCCATGATTTCCATACAACTGGGGGGGTGTTGATGTTTTATTATGGGTCCTGTTATCCCCGATTTCTAGGGATAACTAGGAGATCATGTCTCGAGACCCACAGGTCACAGACATGGAGTACCGAGAGAAGGATTGACCTGAGCATGGCCGTGGAGGGCCCATATTTATTCTTTTTCATCAGACCCATCTTTTTAGAAGCAACAACATCCATCACCTTCAGCTTGGACTTGTATCAAAGAAGGCTCTTTCTCCATGAGGTAATTAGTCTAGGTATCATGGTATGTGTCACTTTTGATCATTATAACCTTTAGATATATGCATCTTACTCCTTTTATTTATGACAACTGCTTGGATCTTACATTAACCCACTTGACCATGGTTGGGGGGATTGACAAGGTGTCCTAGCAAGCCTGTACCCATAGGTTTTGGTTTGCCACCAGGGGGATTTCTGAAGAGCCATCATCCGCTCCCATCATATCATCACTTTTACATCTTATCTCCCACTCATCTGTCCCATTCCCCTAGTATGAGCATTAGGATGATCTATTTGTGGGGTTGCACCTTATCTCATGGGAAGAAGGGGTTAAAGGCCCTGAAGATAAAAGCAGCTGGTAAAATATAAAAGCCATAAAAATGAAACCTAGAGATGCCTCACCCAGGGATCCCCGAGAAGGAAACAAAAATCCTCTTAGTAAGAAATAAGAGGGACCCGAAGAAAAATAACGAAAACAAGACCTAGCCAAGAGGATAGGGGGTCTCATCACAAGACAACCTATTACGTTCATGGGTACCTAATAGTATGGCATTGCCACTATCTGGTTACCACGACAGGGCAGTGACCTTTGGTTGCATGGCCAAGGGAAAGGGGGTCTCATCACGAGCCAACCTTATCATCTCTGTGAAATTTCTTGTGGGTAACATTGTCAGCTCTGGTCACCACGCCAAGGAAATGTCCTCTAGTTAGTCCTTGAAATAAACAAGAAAAAAGAAAATAAATAAAAGAAAAGAATAAAGGAAATAAAGGGCTTGGAAAGAATTGCATCCATGACAGGTACATCTCGCCTTCTACAAAGGCACCCACAGGTAATATCATGCATCCCTGTCTCTCACTCTACCCATATGTCTAGACATCCTTTGACCACATCACCTCATTTTACATGGCCTGGATGATACCCCTTGGAGACTTTCCTTTCCTTATGGATACTAGCCCAATAGGGCATTTTGTCTTTTTCTTCGGCTTTGTATTGTTGGTCTTTGTAATATCTTTGAGCTATTGAATGATATATCGGGGTTTTTACGCATATGTTTGATAACACTAATGATGAAATGTGATTGACATTGTTATGATCACTGTCACTAATGAGCCCATGGAGGGAGAAGTTTTGATGTGCAGGACCATGCTCGATGGACAGGTACTAGTTGGACCGGTACACATGGGGAGATGATTAGTTCATACCACCATGGGGCTGAAGAGCCCATCATATGTTTGATGGGACCCCATCAGGGGCAGAGATAGGACAATGCTTGATTGAGCTTTTACACCTGAGAAGAAGAAGGATGTTCCATCTGGGACACTTTGGCTGAGCCCAACCCAGGGGGGTTGACCCACTTCAAGTGCAACGTCTCCCTTTGATGGCCCATGATATCACCTAGGAGCCATTGACATCATCTTGAGAGTGTGGCAGTTTGGCAGGGTAGCTGACACATGTAGCGGGGTTTGGAGGCCCAAAGAGGGCCAACGTTTGTCATTTTGTGTTGCATTTTCCCTAAAACAATTCCCAACATCTCCCTCAGTAGGGATTGACGTCTTTCTTATGCTCATTTAAGGATTTGATTTAACAATTTAATGTAAAAACAGTATGATTTTGGTTTGTAGCCTTGTTGGCTATTTTTAATGACCTAATTTTAATTAGAGGTCATGATACAATATATATTGAGGAGTTTTTCCCTCATTTTGACAATAAACACAACTCACACTTGTGAGGTCTGATTTTTGCGCCCTAATTGGGTATTTGGTCTTTTAAAGTGAGGCACACTTGTTGATGGAAGGATTTTCTTGGCATATTTGGCATTTCTCTTGAAGGAAGGTTTACAAATAGGGTTTTCACATGCTTTTCTTCATGATATGTAAGTGCTTTTCCTGCAAAACTTCTTGATTGAATGGTTGTAGGTTAGTATTCTTGCATTTACTTATAAATTTGCTGATTTTAAAACCCTAGGTGACAAGCACACAAGTAGGTCCTTGTCTCATGTCCCCTTAGAGAGAAATATTCATCCATTGAAGGAGGAAGTAAGAGCCTAGCCTTTGCTACACTCTTCTCACTTCTTCCCGTAAGCTATCTTTGATTTTCAAAGGTTAAAAGGAGTCTGGCGTCCCAGGCCTAGGTTATCTACACCTAGGGCCGTCCATCTTCTAGGGTTTTAGTGATAGAGCCTTGCCATTGCAACACTCTCCTTCATTTGATCCTCTTTTTTTAGCCCTTCTCAATTGCTAGCCATTTTACCAAGCATGACATGAGGAATGAGGAAAGAGCACGAGGCCTTGCTTAAGCAACACCGAAGTGAGCCTCTTTCCCCTAGGGTTTTGATTCTAGAGCCATGCCATTGCAACGCTTTAGAACCCTTCCCTCTTGTTCTTAGCCTTCATTCCTTCAACTTTGTGTCCTCTCCTTATTTGATTACATATACCCTTAGGCACTGATCTTAGACACACAACATTGAAGTGGTAGTGCTCAAACCAACTCTCAAAACCTTAAATTTTGAAACCCTAACTAACTAGCTAACCCTAACTAGGCTGACGTCATAGTTGGTTATTCCATCTTGATGTAGCAAATATTGATAATAAGAGATTAGATGATGGTTAAAGGCATTTATTGAGTAAATGATTGATTGAATATATTGTTTGCTACATCATACTTTATAGTTATTGATCGATAGTTATTGATGAAATAATACTTTTCCATTGCTATATTAATAAAACGTTGATCTCATTAATACCTGTTGTTTCATTTGCTTATATATTGATGTCGGATAATTACATGAAGTACTAACCCACTGATATATATCCTACATACATATTATTTTGTTATTGTCTGGTTCTAGGAAGGTGTTCTCTTTTGGGCATACACTTCTTTATTGGCTGATTAGCCGGATTATATGACCTTTGGTGGTAACCTGTGAGGAGGAAACTTTGCCTTGATCTTTATAATTTGGCCTATTCAAAATCCTAGGTTGTTGGGGACGTCTCCCCTGGGTTAACCTCCCTAAATAGAAAGAGCCTCCCCATCGAGGTGACATTGGGTGGGCAAGGTTCTTATTACACCAATTTGGCCTCAATCCTTTAGCCTTTTGACCTAGCTACAAACTATGCGATAACATTTTCGCGCCATTGTTGGGGAACACTGAGTCAATTCTCCTCAAACAACAAATATTTTCGCTAAGCCTTACCTCAGAAGCCTTATCTTACAAGCTTACCTGGTGACTCCACTAGGGTGTTTTCTCTTATCCTTTGATGATTTCAAGGAAATCATCTGGCGACTCCACTAGGGTGTTTTCCCTTATCCTTTGATGACTTCAAGGAAATCATCTGGCGACTCCAAAAATAGCTAACGACGAACCGTAGTGGGCATCAGTATATTCTTTCATCTACTACTATGACCTCCACAAATCCTATCACCCCTGTAAGTTCTCCCAAATGGTCTCATGAAGAACTCTTTGATCCTTTAAGCTTACCTAACACCTAAGGGGGGTTACATGATCTACCCAAGAAGGTCGAGTCCTGAATACCTAAGTTTTCAGGGGAAGATGGATCCTATGGAAACTCTCATTGGAATGACTTCTGTGATGCATTCCAGTTTCACCAATCCAAACAAGAACACCCCGATGTCTTTTTAAGTCTCTTTGTGAGCTCACTCACTAGATGTGCCAGAAGATGGGTCAACAAATTCTCGAAGGGAAGCATCAAAACCCCTGAAGATCTTGAACAAGCCTTCAAGAAAGATTGGTGTGAAAAAGAAAGCATGGATTCCCTTTACTCTCAATATACTGATGTTTGCAAAGCCTCTAGTGAGGGCATTAGGGATTTCAATGATAGGTTCAACCTTCTCCTCAAGAAGATCAGACCTAGTTTCTCAGAAGAAGTTGTCCTCCAACACTACTTGAACTTGTTGGAAGGAGTTTTGTAGTTTACTCTCAAAGATCGGTCACCCTCGACTCTAGAAAAAGCACAAGATTTTGCTTGTCAGATTGAAAAGAACCTGGAATTCAAAGACTACATCCATCAAGTCAATCTCTCATAAAATAATGACCCTTGGTAATCTAGTCACGAGGATATCACTGAAGCTAAACCCAATTTCCCAGAAATTCTAGAAGTAAAACTCATGCCTCCCAAAAGGAAATGGAGCACAGCTTTCTCAAACATCAACAATGTCTCAAACGTCTCAAGACAGTGTGAACCATTCGAGTATTTGGGTGTGGCCACTCATAAAAAACCTAACTTTGAATATTCCTTGTTTGTCTTGAACACACCAATATGGGAAAATCAAGACATGAGTGAAACCAACAAGTCTGAAGAGCCCCGGGTACATAATGGAAACAACTTAGACACTAGTATGTCTTGTATCTTGCAAAGGGTTAAAAGAATTCGCAAAATCGTTGATTTTTTGACAAAGAAAGACCTGGATGACCAATTATCTTTTGAGGGGACTTCCACACTATTACAAACCAGTCAGTTTGAAAAATATGAGAAAATTCCCTCTTTATCATTAATACATGATCTTGGGCCTAGTGATTACAAATCAATGGATCCATACTTGTTTCAAGATGGTCCAAATTTTCCCTTGACAGAAGAAGACACGGATTGGGGTGATTATCCCGACGATGCCTCTAATATCTCTGAATATTCGGATGAAGATGGTTGTCCAGTACAGAGAGTAAGTAATTTTGTTGAGTGGAATGAAGATGTTTTCAAAGACATAGAAGTTCCAAGCACCATCATTGTGGATGAAAACCCTTGGTGTTTTCAATGTAGTGAAGCACATTGGGAACATGAGTGTCCTTACAGTAGTGGTGGCCATCAACAAGTAAACAATATAGTCTACTTCATAGAAGGCCCTCAAATAAATATCACCGCTGAAGAGCATCAAGAGGCCATGAAAGAAGCAGCCAGGTCATCCAGGATGGCGGTAATAAACAAACTAGACCATGAATCAAAAGAAAATCTAAAGAAACAAGAGTTCTAGGTGTATAGAAGAAAGAAGTTGGACCAACCTTCCACTAACCAAACAAAAAACCCACCTGTGGATGTAATCTTTCCTAAAATCTCCAATACTGAAAGGGTTAACCTGAACTTTGACCTTGAAGAGGAATTATCCAAGATATTTGTAACCATCCCTTTGAGAGAAGTCATCAAGGTACCATCTATCAAAGAGTGATTTGACAACTTTTTCCAAGGATTAGATGAACCATTGAAAGATGGAACTATTGGTCGTATCCAAAATGTACCTGTAACTACAAATTATGTGCAAAAGCCTAGTGATTCCATCAAAGATAACAAAGCACGGCCGAATCCTCATAAATATTCTCCAGAAGGTACGCCTTTTGCAAAGGAGGAAAATTCGAATCAGATTAAATGGATCAAGAGAGAGGAATACCAACAACTCATGGACGAACTCAAAAGTTAGGAATCAGAGACTACAAAAATACTAAAGAAGGTGGAAGATGATGTACAGATTTGTCCTTTGCAGCACGAAATATTTATAGCAGAATCCTACCCACCTCCCTCTACACAATACACAAGGGTTATTCAAGGAATGACCAATTTCAGAGTCAAAGAGTACAAGGAGGGAGATGTGGTTTGGATGTGGGATGCCAATGAAGGGAAGCCTACTAATATCAAAGGAAACAATCATTTTTGGCTTGGCCCTTTTAAGGTCGAAAGAAAGTCAGTCAATGACTCTTATTACCTGTCTACACTCAAGGGACAAAGGCGCACAGTGCTTGTCAGCGTACACCTCCTCAAACCCCACCAGGATGGGGTGACCTGACTTCATAGGTAAGTGAAGGTAAGTAGGCATTTTCTGTGTATTATACCATTTTCATTTCATGATAGTTTGTTTCCTCACTTGCACATTGATTGTTTTATTTCAGTTATATATACACATATATTG
Organism: Picea engelmannii; assembly: GCA_009831015.1. NCBI lineage: Eukaryota > Viridiplantae > Streptophyta > Pinopsida > Pinales > Pinaceae > Picea > Picea engelmannii. Next base: position 1,433,469 of record ML778184.1, read on the forward strand.
CGGGGTGGCAATAACACCCCACCTTTGTTACTGATGCCTTTTTCGAGTTGAGCAAGTCTGCAGGCTATGCCAGAGATTTTGAGGTTCTCATGCGCTCTACGGTGAGCACATGTCCCCGAGTTGGAGCTAGATGTTATCCCTGATTTCTAGGGATAACTAGGAGATCATGTCTCGAGGCCCACAGGTCCTAGACATGGAGTACCGAGAGTAGTATTGAACTGAGCATGGCCCTGGAGGGGCCATATTTCTTCTTGTTCATCAGACTCATCTTGTCGGCAGCAGCATAATCCATCACCTTCGGCTTGGACTTGTATCAAAGAAGGCTCTTGCTCCATGAGGTAATTAGTCCAGGTATCATGGTATGTGTCACTTTTGATCATTATAACCTTTAGATATATGCATCTTACTCTTTTTATTTTTGACAATTGCTTGGATCTTACATTAACCCACTTGACCATGGTTGGGGGGATTGACAGGGTGTCCTATCAAACCTGTACCCATAGGTTTTGGTTTTCCACTAGGGGGATTTCTAAAGAGCCATCGTCCGCTCCCATCATATCATCACTTTTACATCTTATCTCCCACTCATCTGTCCCATTAACCTAGTCTGAGCATTAGGATGATTTGTTTGTGGGGTTGCACCTTATCTTGTGGGAAGAAGGGGCTAAAGGAACAGAATGTAAAAGAAGCTAGTAAAAGATAAAAGCCATTAAAATGAAACCTAGAGATGCCTCGCCTAGGGATCCCCAAGAAGGAAATAAAAAGACTCTCAGTAAGAAATAAGAGGGACCCAAAGAAAAATAAAAAAAACAAGACCTAGCCAAGAGGATAGGGGGTCTCATCACGAGCCATCCTATTATGTTCATGGGCACCTAACAGTATGACATTGCCACTATTTGGTTACCACGCCAGGGAAGTGACCTTTGGTTGCATGGCCAAGGGAAAGGGGGTCTCATCACGAGAGAACCTTATCATCTCTGTGAAAGTGCTTGTGGGTAACACTGTCAGCTCTAGTCACCACGCCAAGGTATTTTCCTCTAGTTAGTCCTTGAAATAAACAAGAAAAAAGAAAATAAAGAAAAGAAAAGAATAAAGGCAATAAAGGGCTTGGAAATAATTGCATCCATGATGGGTACAGCTCGCCTTCTACAAAGGCACCCATAGGTAATATCATGCATCCCTATCTCTCACTCTACCTTTATGTCTGGAAACCCTTTGACTGAATCACCTCATTTTACATGGCTTGGATGATACCCCTTGGAGACTTTCCTTTCCTTATGGATATTAGCCCAATAGGGTATTTTGTCTTTTTCTTTGGCTTTGTATTGTAAGTCTTTGTAATATCTTTGAGCTATTGAATGATATATCAGGGTTTTTATGCATATGTTTGATAACATTAATGATGAAACATGATTGACATTGCTATGATCCATGTGACTAATGAGCCCATGGAGGGTGAAGTTTTGATGTGCAGGACCATGCCCGACAGACAGGTACTAGTTGGACCGGTACACATGGGGAGATGATTAGTTCGGACCTCCATGGGGATGAAGATCCCATCAGATGGTTGTTGGGACCCCATCAAGGGCAGAGACATGACAATTCTTGATTGATCTTTTTCACCTGAGAAGAAGAAGGATGTTCCATCCGAGACACTTTGGCTGAGCCCAGAACAGGGGGGTTGACCCACTTCAAGTGGAATGTCTCCCTTTGATGGCCTAGGACATCACCTAGGAGCCATTGACGTCATCTTGAGAGTGTGGCAGTTTGGCAGGGCAGCTGACACGTGTGGCAGGGTTTGGAGGCCCAAAGAGGGCCAACGTTTGTCATTTTGTGTTGCATTTTCCCTAAAAAAAGGGCCAACGTCTCCCTCAATAGGGATTGACATCTTTCTTATGCTCATTTAAGGCTTTGATTTAACAATTTGATGTAAAAACAATATGATTTTGGTTTGTAGCCTTGTCGGCTATTTTTAATGACCCAATTTTAATTATATATCATGATACAGTATATATTGAGGAGTTTTTCCCTCATTTTGACAATAAACACAACTCACACTTGTGAGGTCTGATTTTTGTGCCCTACTTGAGTATTTGGTCTTTTAAAGTGAGGCACACTTGTTGATGGAAGGATTTTCTTAGCATATTTCACATTTCTCTTGAAGGAAGGTTTACAACTAGGGTTTGCACATGCTTTTCTTCATGATATGTAAGTGTTTTTCCTGCAAAACTTCTTGATAGAATGGTTGTAGGTTAGTATTCTTGCATTTACTTATAAATTTGTTGATTTTAAAACCCTAGGTAACAAGCACACAAGTAGGTCCTTGTCTCATGTCCCCTTAGAGAGAAATATTCAGCCATTGAAGGAGGAAGAAAGAGCCTAGCCTTTGCTACACTCTTCTCACTTCTTCCCTTAAGCTAGATTTGATTTTCAAAGGTTAAAAGAAGGGTGACGTCCCAGGCCTAGATTATCTACACCTAGGGCCATCCATCTTCTAGGGTTTTAGTTATAGAGCCTTGCCATTGCAACACTCTCCCTCACTTGATCCTCTTGTTTTATCCCTTCTCAATTGCTAGCCATTTTTCCAAGCTTGACATAAGGAAGGAGGAAAGAGCACGAGGCCTTACTTAAGCAACACCAGAGTAAGCCTCTTTCCCCTAGGGTTTTGATTCTAGAGCCCTTCCATTGCAACACTTTAGAACCCTTCCTTGTTGTCCTTAGCCTTCATCCCTTCAACTTTGTTTCCTCTCCTTATTTGACTCCATATACCCTTAGGCACTGATCTTGGACACACATCATTGAAGTGGTAGTGCTCAAACCAACTCTCAAAACCTTAAATTTTGAAACCCTAACTAACTAGCTAACCCTAACTAGGCTGACGTCATAGTTGGTTATTCCATCTTGACACAACAAATATTGATAATAAGTAATTAGATGATGGTTAAAGGAATTTATTGAGTAAATGATTGATTGAATATATTGTTTTCTACATCATCTCGATAATTATTGATGAAATAATACTTTTCCATTACTATATTGATAAAACGTTGATCTCATTAATACTTGTTGTTGCATTTGCTTATATATTGATGTCAGATAATTACATGAAGTACTAACCCACTGATATATGGCCTGCATACACATTTTTTTTTATTGTCTTGTTCTAGGCAGATGTTCTCTTTTGGGCATACACTTCTTTATTGGCTGAATAGCCAGATTATTTGACCTTTGGTGGTAACCTGTGAAGAGGAAACTTTGCCTTGATATTTATACTTTGGCCTCTTCAAAACCCGAGGTTGTTGGGGACATCTCCCCTAGGTTAACCTCCCTAAATAGAAATATCCTCCCCATCGAGGTGACATTGGGTGGGGAAGGTTCCTATTACGCCAGTTTGGCCTCAATCCTCTAGCCTTTTGACCTAGCTACAAACTGTGTGATAACAGGTCCAATGGTTGCAATCATTGAGAATAGTGGCCTTTGATTTTCAAATTTTTTTTATGATATTTTCATCAAATGGAAAGGAAATTGAGCTTAGAGGTATCCAAGAGAATCCCTCTAAAGTGATAAGATCTAATAACATGAAAAAATAACTCAAAAAGGGACACCAGTGTGTAATTGCACAAATGTGCTCACTTGATGTTCAAACATCTATAACCCCAACTCCATCAGATCTCCAAATAATTATCATCTATCATTCCAAGGTATTTGGTGAAATTCCTAAGGGTCTTCCACCTACCCAAGACCATGAGCATGCTATTCATTTGCAGACATGAAGTGTACCTCCTAACATTAGGCCTTATAGGTATCCATATGCACAGAAGAGTGATATTGAATGCATGATATAGGAAATGTTAGAGGCTGTCATCATTCAACATATCCAAATTTATTTCTCTTCACCAGTGGTGTTAGTTACAAAAAAATATGGGTCATGGCAGATGTGTCCAAATTATAGACAACTCAACAAAATGACCATCAAAGACATGTTTCCTATCCATGTCATTATTGAATTATTAGATGAATTACATGGAGAAAAATTCTTTACTAAGTTGGATCTTTGTTAGGGATATCATCAAATGAGAATGAGACATGAATAAATTCCTAAAACAAATTTTAGAACACATGAATATCATTATGAATTTTTGGTTATGCCATTTGGACTCACTAATGCACCGCCAACATTTCAAAGCTTGATGAATTATATTTTCAAGCCCCTCCTTAGAAAATTTGTGTTAGTATTTTTTGATGACATACTAATCTACAAATAATCTTGGAAAGATCAGGTACAACACATTGACAAAGTATTACAACTATTGAAAGAGAAACAACTTTATGCAAGGCCTTCCAAGTGTTCCTTTGGGGTTCAATAAGTGTAATATTTGGGTCAGATTGTATCTCATGAAGGTGTAAAAGTGGACCCTAACAAAATTAAATCTATAATGGAATGTCCAATTCTTAAAATATTGAAGCAACTTAGAGGATTCTTAGGATTGGCAGGATATTACCATAACTTTATCAAAAACTATGGTCAAATAGCAACACCTCTAACAATATTATTAATTAAGGAATCATTTTCTTGGAAATAAGAAGCAACCAACGCTTTTGAAAAGCTTAAGGAGACTATGTGTACAACTCCAATATTGACCACACCTGACTTCACAATAACATTTATTGTAGAGTGTGATACCTCGGGCCATGGAATTCATGCAATTTTAATGTAGGAAGGAAGGCCCATTGCCTTTGAAAGAAAACAACTTAAAGGAAAAAACTTAGTCAAACCAATTTATGAAAAATAAATGATGGCCATAATACATGCATTTCAAAAATGGCACCCCTACCTAATAGGAAGACACTTCAAGGTAAAAACATATCATGACAGTTTGAAGTACTTTTTGGATCAATGATTATCTTCAGAAGAGAAAGAAAAATGGGTTACAAAGATGTTGGGTTATGACTTTGAAATTATATTAAAAAAAGGAAAACATAATGTTGTGGAAGATTCCCTTTCCAGGAGATAAAAAGAAACGGAAGATTCATTATGTGTTATTTCTAGTCTGCAATTAGATTGTGTGGAAGAAGCAAGAATAGAATGGAATCAAGATCAAGAGTTATGCAAGATCATTCAAAAAATACATGAAGACCCTAGTTCAGTAGAAATTTTTGTATGGAAGAATGATTTTCTATGGTATGATTATTGCTTATACTTATGTAAGAATTCCCAACTCAGATAAAATATCCTTCTAGAATTCCACACTTCTCCTAGAGGGGAACATTCAAGATTCTTGAAAACATACCACAAGGTCGAGCGTTTCTTTTTGGGAAGGTCTTAAAAATTATATCCAGAAGTTTGTCTCAGAATGTGTAGTCTGCCAACATAATAAGGGAGAGACAATCAAGACTCCAGTTATCCTAAAACCATTATCTATACCAAGACAACGTTGGGAAGAAGTTTCCATGGATTTTATTACAGGTTTACCAAAATCAAAATGAAATACCATCATCGTGGTAGTAGTGGATCAACTAACAAAGTATGCCCATTTGTACTCTCTTTATCGTCATTTTAAAGAAACAACAATAGCATAAACATTCATGGAAACAATTCAAAAACTACATGGAGTCCCCAAGACTACTGTATGTGACAGAGACCCAATTTTCACAAGAAATTTTTGGACTAAATTAATTTCTTGTTTTGGTACTCAATTGGCTCATAATTCATCTTACCACCCTCAATCTAATGGGAGAACTGACATTTTTAATAAATGTCTAGAAGGATATCTTATTTTCTTTGCATATGATAAAAATACACAATGGGTCAAGTTAGCAGAATGGTGGTACAACACATCCTTCCATACTTCATAAAAAATGTCCCCATTTCTTGCACTTTATGGATATCATCCTCCATCCATCACATCACCATTGAAAGGGAATACAAAGGTTCAAGAAGTGGAAGACCACATAGGGAACCAACAAGAAGTCCTAAAACTATTGAAGGACAACTTGCTTATGGCACAAAATAGGATGAAGCAACAAGCAGATGAACATCACAGGGAAAGAGAATTTGATGTGGGCGATTGGGAATTTCTAAGGCTACATCTGTTAAGAACCAAATATCAATATAGCATAGAAAAACCTCAAAAAAAGTACTCAACACCTTGAAAAAGAGATAATTTCAGATAATAAGCCTCTTCGAGGGGGAAACCTCATTTTACCCCACTTAAATGTTCAAGTACAAGATGATTCAAAAATGAAAATGTCTCCTTGGTATATATAGGAGACTAGGAGGTATAATTAAAACTAATGGCCTAAAGCCGACATAAATAAAATAACATTACTAATATAATATGCCCCAATCCCCAATTAAGGGGTAATGAGCCAATATTAAGGCTTAACATGCCCCTCCCCTTGAGACAAGTGTTGTCTGCAATGCTTGAGTAACTCTGGATGTTTCTGTATAAAAGACTCATCTTCCCAAGTGGAATCTTCAGCCGGTAGTTTCCTCCATTTAATGAGATACTTTGAAATGGATCTATTCCTCAGCTAGCGAATTCTTGTGTCAGTGATGACTTCATGCTCCAATATTATTTTTCCTTCCTCTTCAAGTTTTGGCAATATAGTTTGAACCGGGATCTTGTCACCTATAACCTTCTTTAAGCATGAAACATGGAAAACTGGGTGTACTCATGAAGATGCAGGCAGCTCCAATTTGTATGCCATAGTACCAATCGTTTGCAACACCTTATAAGGGCCATAGTACTTTGGTGATAATTTATTATCATTCTTGGCTTTCTTGAGGGACATTTGTTTGTATGGTTGTAGTCTTAAAAATACCCAATCCCCTACTTCAAAACTTCTTTCACTGTGATGTTGATCTACTTGTTGTTTCATGCGATTTTGTGCCATGGTCGGGTTGTCCTTTAAGATTTGGAGAACTTGTTGTTGATTCTCGATGTGATCTTCCACTGCTTGAACCTTAGTTTTTTCTTTTAGAGAAGAAGTGATGGAAGGAGGGTGGTATCCATAAAGTTCCATAAATGGTGTCATTTTTGTTGCAGTATGAGAGAAAGTGTTATACCACCATTCTGCCAAGGGTAACCATTTGAACCATTGTGTTTGTTTATCAGAGACAAAGAAACGAAGGTAGCCTTCTAGACATTTGTTCATTATCTTGGTTTGTCCATCAGATTGAGGATGATACGATGAGCTATGAGCCAATTGAGTACCCAAACAAGAAAATAATTCTGCCCAAAAATGTCTAGTGAAGATGGGATCTCTATCACTTACAATAATCTTTGGGCTGCCATGTAGCTTTTGAACTATCTCCATAAATGCAGTGGAAACTATACTAGCTTTGAAGGGATGAGAGAGTGCACAAAAGTGTGTGTACTTGGTCAGTCTATCAACAATCACCATGATGACACTCTTTCCTTCAGACTTTGGTAACGCTGTGATGAAATCCATGGAAACCTCCTCCCAGCGCTGACTTGGGATGGATAATAGTTGTAAAATACCTAGGGTCTTAATTGTCTCCACCTTATTTTGTTGGCAACCCAAAAATTCTGCCACAAACCTTTGAACATCAGTTTTAAGGCCATCCCCAAAAAAATCCTTCTTGACTCTATGGTAGGTTTTAAAAAATCCCGAGTTCCCTCCTATTGGAGAGGTGTGCAATTCCAATAGTACCTTTTGCTTGAGTTGGGAGTTCTTACATAAATATAAGTGATCTTTGTACCGTAGTGAATCATTTTTCCATGTAAATGTACTTGATGCACTAGAATCCTACTGCAACCTTTAAATGAGAGTCCACACATTTTCGTCATTTTTCCATTCATCCCTTGCTTCTATTATCCAATTGGGTTGGATGATCGAGATAGCATAGAGAAAGGCCTCAACATCTTCATCCTTTCTTGAGAGTGCATCTGCCACAACATTTTGCTTCCCCTTTTTATAGATGATTTCAAAATCATAACCCAATATCTTGGTTACCCATTTTTTTTGTTCTTCTGAAGATAGTCTTTGTTCCAAGAAGTATTTAAGAGTATCGTGATCTGTTTTGACCTTGAAGTGCCTACCTATTAGGTAAGGATGCCAGTTCTTCAATGCATGTATTATTTCCATCATTTATTTCTCATAAATGGGTTTGTGTAAGTCCTTTCCCTTGAGTGGTCGACTTTCAAAAGCCAGGG
>ML778184.1:1443489-1465128 GCA_009831015.1 Picea engelmannii
AATATAAAGAAGCAATTCATACCTTTTGTGTATGTGGCACATTATGGAGATCAAAGAATTGCTCCATCTGAAGTATCCATGTGATTGGGTCCTTGCCATCAAACTTCCTCATATCAATCTTAGGAACATGGTTGGTATTCAAAACAAAGTTGGAGTTTCTCCATTCTTGATTCACCTTCCTTGTGTCCTCATTCTGAATTTCATGGTATGCATTTTCACTTTCAGATGTCTTCTCTGTTACGAAATTTTCCAATACTTCCATGATCTCCCCTTTTAAACCATCCATCTTAGTATCCAACATAGCTTCCATTGAATCCATCTTCTTTTGTAGTTCATTTATGTCCCTACGCATTTCTTCACCTTCATCAAGAGTCCAAGTAGGATTTTTGGAGGCTTATTTGGTGTAGAAGTTCCCTATTTTGGTGGCATGTTGGCCAAGTATCACTTTTGAACCTTGATTTTGAGGTGGTTCTACTAGACATTATTTCTTTTGTTGTATCTCCCAAGTTTCGACCCTTCTGGGTATGAAACTTTCTTTTATGTAGTTATCTGATATTTATTCTCTGCAATGCCATAGGTGTGATCAAAATTGGATGTGCCAAGTGGAATTTACGATAACTTCCCCACAACTTGCCTATTTTTTGCCTTTCCAGGAGATCTCACTTGTATAGCATGCCCCGCACAAAATAATTGATATAAAATTCTGAAACTCGCACCAGAAATACTAAAGACTATCCAGGATCCAATGAAACTAGTCCCACTCAATTTGGATACTCTAGGAAGAAGTTATGATTGTTTTACCTAGAATACATTTTTGATACTAGTCAATAGGACTAGTCAGATACCCTATCTTACACAGGATGTATCTACAAATTTAAGATGACCCAGAAGATGGAATTTTTACCACATATACCTTACTAATTTCTGTAAATATCCTCTAGATTTCAGGGTCTAAAATGTTACAGAAAACGTTTTTATAGTGACAATTCCGCAATGACTCAGTTAAGGATGATTCCATAACCCTATCTTGTATAGGTTGTATCTCCGAAAGTATAAGGCCTTAGGAGCTGAATTTTGAACCCAACGTACCTTTATCTGTATACTAAATCTCCTCCAAGCCGTTCCTTCTGAAACATTGTAGAAAAAAAGTTATAGCGAAAATTCCAAGGTGTCTGAGATGTAGCAGTGAAACCCCAAGACCTTGAGCTCTGATACCATATGTTAAGAACCAAATATCAATATAGCATAGAAAAACCTCAAAAAAAGTACTCAACGCCTTGAAAAAGATATAATTTCAAATAATAAGCCTCTTCGAGGGGGCAACCTCCTTTTACCCCACTTAAATGTTCAAGTACAAGATGATTCAAAATGAAAATGTCTCCTTGGTATATATAGGAGACTAGGAGGTATAATTACAACTAATGGACTAAAGCCGACATAAATAAAATAGCATTAATAATATAATATGCCCCAATTAAAGGGTAATGAGATAATATTAGGGCTTAACAACATCCATACAAACAAGTTTCCCTAGAGAAACAAAAGAAGGAAAATAAACTAGAACCCAAATATTATGGCCCCTATGAGGCTTTTGAAAGGATTGGAAGTATGGCTTACAAATTGGAGTTGCCTCCATCCTCACATGTACATCGAGTATTCCATGTTTATTTCTTGAAAAAGGTCATCGAAAATAAGATCCCAATCCAAAAAAGTTTACTAGAGATCAATGAAGAAGGGAAAATCATACTAGAGCGAGAAAAAATCCTTGAAATGACAATTAAGTAGCTGAGAAATCGAGCAATTACAGAATACCTTGTCAAATGGAAGAACCTACTAGTGGAAGAGGTGACATGGGAAGATGAGTTCTTCATGCAGAAGCATCTGTGGTTGGACAAGTGTTGAGGACAAAACTTGTTTGAAGGGGATGGGCATGTTAATCCCTAGCAAAATCCCCATGATATGTATAAAACCCCTTATTATTCCCTAAATATTGAATTATTACATTTATAGTAAGTCGGATAGAACCCTTCTTTGCACCCTTTCATTGTAATTGTAACCCCTTGTATCCTATATATATATCAAAGAGATCTAGTATAAGGATTATATTATCTCATTTCATATTTTGTTCTGAAGTTTATATACTGTAAGGGAGGTTTCCCCCTCGAAGTGGATTGAATTTTATTGTTTTCTTATCATTTTTAAGGGGTTGGGTCATAACACTTTGGATGTAGCATACAATAACTAGAACATGGACCGAGACCAATGCATGTGATTTCAAAACCTTTAAATTTTCATTCCACTTAAGGCAAGGGATTTCTTCTTTGCATATCCCCTTGTTATTTTAGGATATTCAAATGAATTTGATACATCTTTCTCCCTTGTAGTGATTTTGGATAATAAATCAATTTTAAGATGATTTATATGTTATATGGGGAAATTCTTTGATGGGATTTTCCTAATAGTGTTCATGGAATTATATTATTGAATTGATTATAGACATGGTGTAGAAACCTTTCATCTAGACTAAATTAAATGTATGGAAGAAATTCATATTACATGAAGACTATGTGGTGATGATTTTTGATAGTGGAAACATATGTTATGGACTTTGTAGATTATTTTAAGGATTATAGATTATTTGATTGGAAATAGTTGTTTCTAAAAAGAGGTACTTTATAGTATGATAGATATGAGAAAAGGAATATTTGTGTGATTTGGACTGTATATGGATCAAAATGAAGCACACACTGAAATATAGGAGCGAGCACAATAATACAATGAAACTCAACTTCTAATCATGAATAAAATAAAAAAATAAAATAGAACACAAACTCAACTTCCAATAATGAATAAAATAGTAGAATATTATAGAACACAAACCAACTACAATGAAAATATCTCCATTCACAATAATATATCATAAATATGTCATAAGAGGTTGAAATAATGAACTTTTAATGTAATTCAATAACCCCAATGGTCCAAAACTGTAACCTTAGGATGAAAATCTCCAAAAGGTTTGTGACGCACGAGGTGGTTAGTTGATAGACCAACATCCCAACATCACAACTTTTTCATACAATATATTTTTGGGGTGCATAGTAGCTCGTTGAAATATATAACTAAAGATATACCTTAGAAGTATAATTGTTTTCATGCCAAGGAAATACATGGCCATCAATGGTCATGGAATGGCCAAAAAAATCATTTAAGGATTTAAAGCAACCCTCAACCGTTAGGACAAAAAAATCATAATCAAAATGGAAAATATGGAGAGTCATGATGAGTCAATGTAAGAAGTGGGTGGCTACAAATATCCACATCGATGGATCCTCCCCCTTAGGGTTAAATGGTCCCCATTATGTCAACCTCAGTTGGGAGATGGAGAAAAAAAAATTGAATCTAAACCTTAGCCACTTTCCTTAGTAAAGTAGCTTCCCTACCTTAGCAACTTGATAGAATTGTATGTTATTGTTGGTAGATTACCTCCATCCTGGTGTCCATGATCCAATACATTGGATCTCGTGTAATGTAGTCATGATTAAATTTTGTAGGGGCTCAATGCCCATCCACCTCCTATTTGTCTAGAATAGGAGGGAAATATAGTTTTGTTGGAAATTTTGTTGTCATTGATGTCAGAGGTAGAAAGGACTGTAAAAATCATGAATGTCATTTATACCAAGGACATGGGGAGACTAAAATTATATTGACCTTATGCAAGGGACCTTGGTGTTTACTAGGAATGAAAGAGACATAACAACAAGATTATTGTGCACAACTATGAAGACGAGAGAATCGAACCAAACTAGATGGAAGAAGAACATAATTTTTTGTGTGGTAATGAGGTTTTGTATGAAGACAAAGTGATTGTGAACAATCAATCCCAAATAATTTGGGCTGGAAAAGTATGGTGAATTGGAATTCGAAGAAAGAAAACATTGTGGAAGGGTTGAGAAAAAAAAAAATAGGTAAGAAAGGCTCGAGTTAACCAGACCAGAGAAATTGTGATAAGGATATTATCCCACATTCACATGGGAACATGATTTCGAAAGGTTTATATTGCAAAAGCACTTTTATGTACTTTGAATGTGAGTGGAAGAGTCATGGAACTGTGTGAAATGTGTTAAATTTTGGCATAGAGAATTGTGGGCCCAAAATAGGATAAATATTGATCCTTCACCTCCTCATTTCAATGGTAAATTTAAAATAGTGTGGTTTGTTAGTTGGTGGGATAGCTCATCCATGCCAACACCATGATAGAAACCTCATGATCACCATGTGTTTAGTCAAATGAATGCCACATCAGAGGAAGTCAACATCATTGATGCCACATGTCAGGACATGTATCGATGCCATGTCATCCATTGTACATGAATAAGAAATCCATCTGGAAGCCACCTCATCTGCAACATAAGAACAAGAGATATCAAAAAATGAGTGTGTACCAAGACATTGTGGAGATAATGAGAATGGAAGAGAATCAATATTACATGAAGAAAGAAGTGTGAACCCTTAGACCCAAGGTGAGAGTTCAAAAATTGATTATGTGTAAGAGAACCATGGTAGGAGTTTGAAAAATTGACTAAGTGTCAAGAATGGGTCAGACAAATTAGGTCACAGATATAGAGTCGGGAAAATGTCATAGACTTGCGAACCCACGGTAAGATTTCTATGAAATGGATAAGTATCAAGAATTGGTTGGATGGATGAGGTCACAAGAATTGGGAAAATTTCTTAGACCCACGACATGTGATGATATATTAAAAAATGACTAAGTACCAAGAATCATTTGGATAGAGATGTATTAAGAAATTCAACAAAGTATCAAGAAGGATTCAATCGAATGAAGATGTCTTGTGGACCCGTCAACCCGCGATGAGAGTCTGAAAAATGAATAAGTGTAAATAATTGGTCGGACGGACGAGGTCACAAATATAGAGTCAGGGAAATATTGTAGACTCGTATCCTTATGGTGAAATCTAGAGAATTGGCTAAGTATTAATAATAACTAAGGGAAAATTCATAGGCTCGCAGTGAAATCTAGAGAATTGGCTAAATATCAAGAATGACTAAGTAACAATACATTTCAAATAAATGAGTAAGTATCCAGAGAGTGATCGGATGACCCATAGGGTGACATATCCAATGGCCCAGGAGGTTGCCACTTGTCATATATCAAAAGAACCAAAAGGTGAAATATCTGATGGACCAGGAAGTCGACACTAGTTACATATCAGATGGCTCATAGGGTGATAGATCTGATGTCTCATGATGTCTCGTAGACCCATGACGAAATACTTAGAAAATTTTCTAAGTATGGGTTCGAAATGAGTGCAACAGAGGTTGAGGTTGTAATTTGGAGGTTGCAGATGTTTGAAACAAAGTAGAGATATGTCTTAGACCTGTGGTGAATCCATCAAGAAATATTAATGGTCGATATCAATCTGAGATCCGATTGGGTGGTGGTTTTGAGATGAAGGTTCAACCTATGAAAAAATTAGATCAACGGTCAAGATCAATCCAAGATCGATATTGGATAGTTGTTGAGTGTTGACATCCTATTATGTGTTTTGATGGGTAGAAATCATATCAACAACCAAGATTGATTTTAGGGACCACATATGACGATTGCTAAGTGTTTAAGTCTATACTATGGTCTGAGAGAATATCACACATGAAACCAAAGGGGAGTCTATTCATATTTGTATGGAATGTAGTAGCCAAAATTTGAGGAAATATCAACCCAACTCCATGGACATACTTTTGTATGTGGAAAAATTCACGGAAGTGTGAAATGTATAATTAATTATGCTCGAATATAGTTTAAGAGTGAAGAATTGAGAAAGGATGGAAGAGTGAGAATTGTTAGTAAGAGTGGATCGTGTGAAGAGAATGTGTGAGGCTTTGAGGTCCAAGGATGCTAGAGAACAAAAGGAAGATAATGTAAGGGAGGTTGGGAGGTGAAAACAAAAAGGAAATTCTAAAACTATGAAAGATTATGAATTGTGACAAAAGATAAAAAACAAAATATTAGTGAATATGAAGGATTGAATGGAAGATTTAATCTTTATTATTCACAACTTTAAGATAATGATGTTTTCAGTAAAATTGGTATCTACAAGAAGCATTGAGTCAGTGCTTAGCTAAGGGGATTGGTGTCTCCTACAAGTTGGTATGTACAAAAATTATTGTTGATTTTGTGCTCAATTAAGGGAGATTGGTGTCTCCTATAGGTTGTTGTAACAATAGGTTGGTTCCTACAATATTTTATGAAGAAATGTTTTGTGGATTTCTCCCATTTGGGTTAACATGTTAAATCTCGATGTATTGTGGATTATATGTTTGTCTATGAATTTATTATTAATTTATTATGAATGATGAAGTAATAAATTGATAAATATTGTAAGAAAATGAAAAATAGTCCTTTATTGATTCACCCCCCCTTAGCATAAGTAAGTGTGCGAACAGGTTGAAGGAAATCGACAATAAATACTAGGTGAAAGTCAAGGAAAGGAGGAATACTCAATTCAAAATCATTGTGATCCACAACATTTGTGATCTCCTAAGTCCCATATCAAAGTGGTATGAGCTTTATATGGGGACCTGTGAGGATCTATTTTTACAAATTAAACCACACCTTTTCACCAACTTGAAACTTGTGTGGAGCTCGATGTTGGTCATGTCACTACTTGTACTTGGCATTATAATTCTCCAATATATCATGAACTTGTTCCTATAAGTGCTAGATCCATTAAAACAATTAGGCTACTTTGTATGCCTTCTTTTGATCATGGGAGGACTCTGTAAGGGAATTTGGAATGGGTAGATATACATCAATGGGGGGCAATGGATGGAACCTGAAGCACACCTAAAAATGGTTTTGGCCAATAGAGTTATGGATCGATTTTTTGTAGTTATCCTTAACATAAGGAAGTGTTTCATCCCATGTGCATGGATATTTGGATTTGTATATTCTCAAAAGATGAAAATTTATTAATCTATTGACCACCTTTATCTAACCAACAATTTGGGGGTGGAAGGTAGTGGATTTTGTGATTCTGGTGTCCATCAGTGACCATGGGATGGACCAAAATGTACTCAAGAACAATTTTTTGTGACCTAAAATAATAGGCTATGGTAGCCTGAAATAAACTTAAACATGTTTGAAGAATATCTTAGTATTTTCCTTGGTAGTGATACTCTTCTTGTAGGATTTCAATGTGGTCATCCTAGAAAATTAATCAAAAATGAAAAATAGACATTCATTTACCACATTTTGTAGAAGGTATAGGAGAAAAATAATCCATGGAGATGGACTCTTGGGGCCCATCAAGACTAGGAAGAGGAGTTTACAACCATTTATTTTTATTTTTGGGTTTAGAAATGACATAAGAAGTGTTTTATCTGATATAAGTGTCTAATGAATTTACATTTGTAGTATAGTCATAGTCATTTCCACACCAAAGTGTCCTACCACCTAACGATAATGAGATTCACAAATTATCTTCAAACACTCAGTGAAGGAACATAAATATGGACCAAATGACATAATCCTCCATCATAAAGATGAAAATATGCAACTAGTGCACCTACACCGAGTGTTTGATATAATTCATTGAAGTCAGGAACATTGTCATATGTATGACACCACCCAAAGGTATCATGGTCGCAAGAGTTGAGTATTTTGGTTAGTGTTTCAACTAGAGGTTGACTGAGGTATTCAATGACTTGATTGATGATACCCTTGTATTTAATGTTTAGGTGGAACTGTTGTAGGTAGGTGGACCACTTTTGTGGCAGTAATTTTTTAACTTCTACTATGTTTTCATTAAATGTAGTGGGTTGTGATCAAAATGGATGATGATCTCCTTCCAAAAAATGTAATACTTCCATTGGTAGTAGAATTGTAAAATGGAGTACATATCCTTAGCATAGATGGGGTAATTATGTATGAGATATTAGAGTGTGTCACTATGGTAGGTGTTGGGTTCTAAAGATGTCCTAAAAACAACCTTAGTTTAACATTAATTTATCAACCCGAGGATCATCTTCTATTTCAATAATATCAACAAAGTCTATGCAGATAGCTCGTAGAGGATAAAATCATGTAGTTAAAGAAAATATGAGTTTATCAAAAATCAAGTTCCTCACACATTCATTAAGTTTCTAAAGCTAAGATCCTACTGAACATGATTGAAATCTGATTTGTAATGTGCTATGAATTGAAGACATGAATTGAATTGTTGAATTTATATAATTAAGAGATGAGAATTGAATATGATATTAAAGGCATGAATTGATATAATTAAGAAACAAGAATTGAATCTATGAAAATAAGTTGATCTATTCATGAGTGTCTAATCTGCTGGAAAGAAATGAAAGAATACTATAAATTGAGATAGAACAGTAATTGAACAACAAATGCTAACTAAGTAAAAGGAACAGAAAATGCTACTTAAGCAAAAGAAATAACAAATGCTAATTTAACAGAAAGGAACAACAAACGCTAGTTTAGTGAAAGAAACAACAAATGCTAATTTAACGGAAAGGAACAACAATTGCTAATTTAATTGAAAGGAACAACGCATGTGAAAATGAGAGGAACTGTCAAGTAGTAAACTACAAAAAATGGAATCTAGAACAACAATCGATAACATTCAAACTGGAACATCTATCTCTTGTAAGCAATCAACATAAAAACATTAACACAATTTGTGCATCTATCTGAATTATTGCCAAGGATATTTAAATCATAAACAAAAATCAAATTGATACAGATATATATTGAGACAGTAACTCCTTCAGACTGGGCCCTCGGTCCTCAGAAGCACTGCTACTAGAAACTCAGTATACAAAAATGATGGAAATGTTCGGGATGATTCCATAACCCTATYTTGTATAGGTTGTATCTCCGAAATTATAAGGCCTCAAGAGATGAATTTTGAACCCAACATACCTTGATCAGTTTACTAAATATCCTCCAAGTCGTTCCTTCTGAAACGTTGTAGAAAAAAAGTTATAGTGAAAAAAAGTTATAGTGAAAAACGTTGTAGAATTCGTAACATCCTATTGGAATATGATTTACTTTGGTGTTTGTTTAATCATGTAGCGTTGCACTAGAAATCTATTGGAATATGATTTACTGTGGTATTAATCCTATAGCGTTGCTATAAAAGGTCCTATGAAATATTGATTTTTGTTTCTGGTTGAATTTCCCTCTTAACCTGCACTCTCACCGGGGATTTAATCCCAGACTGTCCAAGGTTTCTCGCCCAGCTTGGTCGAACCTCTGCATTCTTCTGCTGTCACAAATGAGAGTCGCCCTCTCCTTCGTTGATCCCAGTCTTTTTCTCCCGCTCCAAAGAAGAATCATATTTAATCTAGGCTATCAGGTGGTGTGATCTGTGTGTTGTTGCACTGTAAGATTTATCCCTAGTATTACGGACTACACCAGGCCCAAAAAATAAATAGTTCCTACCTACTTATTTCTTCCAGCAAGTGGTTTCGAACACCCAAAGCTCTAAGTTAAAATATGTGAGTCAGTATAGAAAGGATTTTTATAATTTAGGTTTTCTGATTTGTCCCAATTCAGGGTTGGAGGCGGCCTCCTTTTTTTCGGCGAAAAACTCTTCAACGAGTTTCACGCTTCTGTGTTGCCACCTGTAAATGACCTAAATTCGCAATGTTAAATGAAGCATCAATTCATGGTTTAAATACGTCGAGATCTCACTATCCATTTAAATCTAACTACACATCGATTTAAATGTAATTACACAGAGATTTTTAATAGTAAACAAAGTCTCTAATAAACGCCCAAAATATTTAAATATTTAGTGGTTAGAGCTCGCAGTGATTATATATTTTAGAAACGTTTTAAATGATTATTATGGCAGCGAATTATATTCGTAGCGATTTACTATGGCAAAGATGTCAGGACATAAGCGATCTTTAATTGGCCAGTGGTGGTTCCATTGTTTTTATTTCTGCGATTTCTAATATTTCTTGGGAAAAAAATTATATTTTTAATCTGCAGAATTAAACATTTAACCTTTCTTTTATTTCGAGAATTCCAATGTACTGACAGTTGGTAGTGTAATAATTCTAATCCCGAGATTATTGGTTAATACGTTGAAATTATTAACCAGGTTGATAATTTTAAGGCCACTTCCACGGTATCACCGTCCAATATTTGCAGAGTCTAAGCCATGACTTTCCGAGTAATTTCTTTATAATGTTAACATTGTCCGAGTAAATTTTGTATTTTATGACCAGGTCGATATTTTCAATACCATTGCCTGATCACTGTTCAATCCTTGCAGAGATTAAGTTATGCGGTCGTGAATTAGTTTATGTGTAAAACCTATTGATTATTATTATAAATACAGCTTGAGTGGGTCTAATGGTTAAGAAAATGTGTTTCCTCTTAAAAGGTCACAGGTTCAAATCCAGAGGGGATAGGGTATGTATACCTTCATAGACTTTACCAGTCAAATCTTTGGGTCTCATACACCAATTTGGTGTGTATTAATGAATAAACCTAATTATAGTTTCAAATTAAAACTTATAGGTTGGGAGTAAAAACAAATTTGTTAATGTCATTCGAGGGAATTGGTATTAATTTCTTGAATGTTAGGTATAACAGTTAAAAAAATATGTTGATTCAATGATGGTCCTCATCTTCATGATATTTATATATAATGGTTTGATTGCTAATTTATCTAAACATTTGTTAAAGCAATTATATTATTTCTCGCGAAATAGTCTAAATATTGCACCTTGCAAGACATTGAGTAAGGGTGTCTGATGCTTGGCCCCCTTCTTTTTACTCTTTACATTTTAAAGGTTGATTTTATTTTAGGGCTTTAGAACTCATAAAGAAAAAATTATAGATGAGTTTACAGGAATAATAAACCCTCGAATGGAAAGTATATGTTGCTTAAATATGGTTAGATGTTTTTACCCTTAGATGGTGATGGTTACTTATGTTGTGAATTAGTCCTTATGATGATAACTGCTAATGAATTACATCTAGTTGTTGTGCCAATTAAATGTATCAATTATAGTCACCCTGCATGCATGTTTGTTTTATTGTTTAGAGTGCCTTCATCTAACAACGTCATATAATGTATGACAGTGCAAGTTGGATTTCATGCACGTTGGATTTTATGTTGGGTTGAAGTTTTAGAATTATTTGTTTGCACTTGGGTTACTGGCTCACTTGTCGCAATGTCGTGACGTGATACCTTATGATTGGATCATTGTGTGCATTGATCGATAAGCGCATATGAAACCTAGCTTAGGATTATGCACCTCTTGATGTGGATTATGTTTTTTTTTCAAGTAAGGTTGTACTTGTTTGTAATGTTAATGTGGTTGTCCCCCGCTCGTCGGGAAGGTTATAGCTACTTGTGTCATTAAAGATGTTGTGTTTGGATTGATTGATGTTTATTTTAACGTAGTAGGCGTGGTCTTGCTTGTGTTGGGTAGGATGTAGAAACCTCCTTGTTCCTTAGAATAGTCGCCATCCTTGAGACCTTAAATGGTCAAAATCGATGCGAACCCGGGCTTGAGTGTTGCTTATGTGTCCTGGAGGTCCTAAATTTGTAGGGTAGGATGGGTGAGTTGTCGTCTTTATTTTCGTCTAATTGATTGTCGTATGTTGCATCCAACTGCTTGATGTGATAGTATGCTAGGTCATTATGTTTTATTTTGCCTGATCTGCATGCGTTATGTTCATCGCCGAGTTGCAATGATTGATTGTTTTTTTGTTATTACTTTCCTACATAAAAGATAAAATATTTACTCGTTAAGCTTCCTTGTTGTCGTAAGGACAGGATTCGTGACATATGGTATCAGAGTCGGTTCGACCCATGACTTGGGATCACTATGACTTCCATTGATTAAATACTTGATTATAAATTGTCGCTATTTAAAATTGATTTGTATTCGTGCATTTAATCATGGTTAGAGGATTTCGTGGAGGCAGATAACATGGTGCTAGGGGAGGAGGCGCGATGCCCCTAGTAGCATCTGTGCATGAGGGTTCTAACCCCTAGGGAGACAAACATGTTGTCGAGAAGGAACAAATAGTTGTGGGAGATGTAGTTGGGTTGACGAGCGACTTTCAGAGAATATATGGTGTCGACGCCCTCTACTCCTCTCAACCCGCAGGTCGAAAGGTCCAAGTCGACGCAAGATATTTCCTTTCCACACGGCCCGAAGAACTCTAAACAGGTTATTCTATTTCCCTATCGGGAAATCTGCACCCACAGCAATCCTCGTGGGATCCCCCTCTTTACAAATCGGGAGATCGGATTTCGCGACCTCGCGAGGTCAGTGGTCGAGCGTTGGACACTCAAATCCCCGAGACCCGATGATAGTCAACGTTGACCTTTTCCCTTTCCTTTCGGGATTTTTTTTCTATCGGGGTTTCGGTACTTGTGATGTCAAGTAACTTGTTTCACCGACCCCCGAATCCCGATATGTCGAAACTCCGACACACGCGCGAATTTGACTAGTCAACTGTCCTTCACTCCATCGGCATTTCGGAGTTCGCAATATCATGAATCCTAATGCATGTGTTTCGAGACTTCCCGCCATGAAACTCCGATAACCCGTGTCACCTGTCTACCACTCTGACCCTTGTAGCCCCACACTGTTCTATTACCTGTCGAGATATCGCGTATCGCGACTTCGCAATTCCCGTTGAAATGTTTCGGGACTTCAATCCATGAAAACCCGATATGAAATTTCACAAGCAGATCCGATGGTCCTTGTGGCTCGGATCTATGGTCCTGCCCCTCCTGAGCTTCGAACCTTTCGACATCTTCGTCGTAACCTCCCTTCTTCTTCCTGAGATCTGACGGCTCACGGATCTTTGCGGTCTCTCCTCAGAGAATATTGTATGTCTGTCCTTCCTAATGAAACCGGCGAAATGACTCAAGTGTTCCTCCGTGGAACTTGTTCACCTGCGTGAAAACTTGTGACACTTCTCACAGACTTCAAGTCATTGCGTCCCTGTGTTGTCCTTCAATAACTTCGAAGGCCTTATCCTTCCTGAGATTTTCCCAACTCTGAATCTTTCAGAGAACTCCTTGCACGCACTCTTTGCGGCAAACTTTAGACACTTCCAAGTGTTGAAAACCTTTGACCCTGCGCACACCTGCAACAATAGTCTCTCAACAGTTCCCTCAGGTTCGCAACCCTGAAGATTCACTCGGCCTACGCACTCCTTGCATGGCTCCTGTGCCTATATGCACCTTTGAGGAAATGAGAACAAACGTAAAACTATCTGAGCTTTAGAGACGCAACCCTAAATTATTGTCGACGCACTCCTTGTGGACACTTCAACTACACTCCTTGCAGGAACTCCCAGCTCAAATAGAGAAACAATTGAAACTCATTCCTTCTTCCTTTTAGACTTCAAACTTAAAACATGAAATCATATACACAACACATAAAGAAAATGTATAACAGGAAGACAACATTCATGAGCATACCATTCAGCATCAATATACAGAGAACAAACACTAAACCATGAATTTGAATCAAACTCTTTCTATTAATCCAAATATCTGTACATGGGTGTTCTTACACAACTCTCTGTGTGCTCTTGCTCCAAATCTTCCTGATCTTCATCTAATGTTACAATACACAATGAGGGTGTCTATATCTTGTTTCCCTCTTGCTCTCTAAAGCTGTCTAATCTAGAATTAAATTCTATCTACCTGCATTAACTACTTTAAATGTCTTCTACCTACTAAGGACGAGAGTAATCGCTCAAGGTCCATTTACATTATACAAGTGCGCCTCATCTTAATGGCTCATTTAAGATCGCGCATCAAATCCAAGAGAAATTCAAAAATTGCGCTGGCGCTTGTCCAACTGTCTCTTGCTTCTGCGCTGGCGCTTATCCAGTTGTCCCTTGCTTTCGCGCTGGCTCGCTTGATGTTGGTGATGCTCCTGCATCATACTCCCTCGCTTGAAAATTTTCATGGGCTCCTGTCCATGAGCTCCCGCACGATTTTTCCATGCTTCTAGATCTCTGCTTCATTCTCCCAGCTGGCATATTCAACTGGATGGTTCTTCCATTTGACCAGATACTCAAATTATTGCTTTCTCCTGGTCCTCTTGCTCACTCTCTTGTCCAGTATGCATTCCATCTGTGGCTTATCTGCAACTGGCATCTGTTTTTTCCACTGAATCACTGGTTGTTCATCTCCAGTCCTTGTTTCCTCATCTTTATATGGGTACAAATTTGAGATATTGAATATCGGAGAAATTTTGATTCCATCAGGTAATTCAATCTCATAAGCATTCGTCCCAAATTTCTTCAAGACTCTACATGGCCCGATTTTCTTCATCTTCAGCTTATTATATGTTTCTCTCGGGAACCTTTCCTTTATTAAATGTGCCAGAACCAATTCACCAACCTCAAACTGAAGTTGTCTCTTGCACTGATCTACTCTGTGCTTATACTTCTGGCTTGAATTTTGCAATCGTTGCTTCACCTGGCTGTGAAGTTCCTTCATCGCCTCTGCGAAATCTTCTGCACTAGCGCTCCTAGTCACAGTTTGTTCTGAATCCCTCTGTTTAGAAATTCCCCTCGGCTGCATGCCATAAACAACCTAAAATGGACTCTACCCTATGCTCCTATTAACTGATTCATTATATGCAAACTCTGCCTGTGGTAATATGTTGTCCCACTGGTTGTGGTGCTCTGTCACTAAGCTTCTCAGTAAGTCTCCCAGACTTTTGTTCACCACTTCCGTTTTTCCATCTGTCTGAGGATGATAAGCTGAACTAAACGACAAGTTAGTCCCCAACTTCTTCCATAATGTCCTCCAAAAATGCCCTAAGAATTTTGTATCTCGATCCGAAACAATGCTTCTCGGCAACCCATGAAGTCGAATGACCTCTTTGAAAAACAGGTTCACAATGTGAGTTGCGTCACTGGTCTTTTGACATGGAATGAAGTGTCTCATCTTGGAAAATATATCCACCACCACAAAGATTGAATCACAACCTCTTTGTGTTCTTGGCAACCCCGATACGAAATCCATGCTAATCGCATCCCACGACCTCTCTAGTATGGGAAATGGTTGATATAACCCTGCATTATATCTCCTCCCCTTCGAATGCTGGCAAATTCTACATATGTCCACGAATCTCTTGACATCTTCTCGCATTCCTGGCCAAAAATATGACTCGTTTAGCTTTGCGAACGTCTTGTCGTGACCAAAATGCCCTGCCAATCCTCCACTGTGTTTTTCCTTCAACAAGTTCTCCCTCATGGAGCATTTCGGAATACACAGTTGATTACCTCTAAACAGTAACCCTTCCTGGATCATGTACTCTATCAATTGGCTTCTGTCCCTAAGAATTGGATTCTCATTTTCTTCATACGCCTCTTTAAAATCCTGATCACCTGCGTACATGTTCCTGAGATCATCAAAACCCAACGTTTTGACTCAGAACTCCTTTAACAGCAAACACTTCCTGCTCAAAGCATCAGCCACTTTGTTAATAGTACCAGAAATATGTTTGATCACAAAAGTAAAATTTTGCATATACTCGACCCATTTGACATGTTTCTGATTCAACTTCTCCTGTTGAGTCACAAACTGCAGTGCATGATTGTCACTGTATAATACAAATTCTTTTGGGATCAAGTAATGCCTCCATTTCTTCAATGCTTGGATGATAGCATAAAACTCCTAGTCATAAGTGGAGTATTTTATTTTCGCTTCATTCATCTTTTCGCTGAAGTATGCTATCGGCCTATCTTCCTGACTCAAGACTGCCCCTACTGCAAACCCGCTTGCATCGCATTTTACCTGAAATGTTTTCTGGAAATCCGGCAACACCAAAACTGGTTGTTCCGTAATCTTCCTTTTCAACAGATTGAAACTCTTTTCATCTTCTTCTGTCCAGTGAAAAGACTTGTGTCTTTTCTTCACTGTGTCCATCATCGCTGCGCTAATTCCACTGAAATTCCTGATGAACTTTCGGTAGAAACTAGCCAATCCATGGAAACTCCTCACCTCAAATACATTCCTCGGTGATGGACAATTATTGATTACCTCCACCTTATCTGGATACATCCTCAACTCATTTTCCGAAATAACAAACCCTAAGTAAATGAGATTTGTCTTCATGAATGAGGATTTCTTCATGTTTATCAACAACTTCTCCTGCTGTAATTTCTGCATCACTATAGCCAAATGCTTCACATGCTCTGCCACTGTTTTACTGAAAACCAGTATGTCATCCAAATACACAATGACAAACTTTCTGATGAACTCCCTCAGGACTTCATTCATCAACCTCATGAAGGTAATAGGCGCATTTGTCAAGCCAAACAGCATAACAAACCATTCATACAACCCTTCATTGGTTTTGAATGTTGTCTTCCATTCATCACCTTCTCTCATGCGGATTTGGTGATAACTGCTTTTCAAATCAATCTTTGAAAAATACTTTTCTCCGCTCAAGAAATCCATCAGATCATCCATCCTCGACGATGGAAATCTGTGCCTGATGGTTATCTTGTTAATATCCCTCGAGTTAGTACACATCCTCCAACCTCTGTCTTTCTTCGGACTGAGTACTGTTGGAACAACACATGGACTCAAGCTTTCTCTGACCAATCCTTTGTCCAACAACTCTTGGACTTGCCTTTTAACTTATTCATTCTCTTGCGGCGTCAACCTGTATGCGGCTTTATTTGGAAAATTGAATCCTAGTATGAGATCAATATGATGAATCACACTCCTGATCGGTGGCAACGAACGAGGTAATTCGTCCACTATGATGTTAGCAAACTCTTCCAGCAGTTCCTGAACTTCTTCTGGTAGATCATCTACCCTGGTGCTAGTCAAAACAATTCTAGGCTTTCTGACCACAATGAACTGTGGATCCTCCTTTTTCTTAACCTCATTAAGAAGTTCCCTTCCCACTCATGAGAAGTATAGTGTTGCTTACTTCCGGCTTCACCTCCTTATCCTTGATCAGAAGCAACATGTGTGTCCTCCCATTCTTCTCTAGGGTATATGTGTTCATTCTCCCATCATGAATCACATTTTTGTCATATTTCCATGGTCTACCCAACAATACATGACAAACATCCATAGGAATGACATCACATAAAATATTATCATTATATACTCCTATCTTGAACTCAACTAAACATTGTTTAGTGACAGTTACCTGGTGTCCTTTCTATAGCCACGAAAATCTGTATGGGCTTAGATGATCAGTCGTCTCCAGCTCCAGCTTCTCTACCATCTCTGTAGAAATGAGATTATCCGTGCTACCACTGTCTACGATGACCTTACATACCCTGTCCTCGGTCTTGCAAGCAGTCCTGAAAAGTCTGGTCCTTTGGACTGAACTTTCCACCTCCTTCTCAAATGTCAAAAGGACTTTTCGCATCATCAGCGATCTTCCGCCTTCAGCGTCTTCTTCCTCAACATCCCACCTCTGTGCTTTGGCGATGTGAGATTCTCCAACATCTTTCTTTTTATCTGGACACTTGTAATACTTGTGCCCATTCTTTCCACATGTGAAGCATGTAATTACTCCACCTCTTCCCCTTCCTCTACCTCTAGTACGAGGACAAGTGTGATTGTCAGCATAATCTCCTCTCTGCTCATTATGTTTCCCTCTCTGTTCAACATATGGCCCTCTCTGTGAGGTTCCACCTTTCTCAGTTCGAGTCTGAGGTTTCTTCCAGTCCTCTCTAGGCTTCTGATATTTATCCTGGGCAACTGATTTGCCTCTAGGATGAATTTTGCCTCAACCCCTCTGACTCTACTTTCAACTCATCTTCTCTTCCGCTTTCAGAGCCATCTGATAAGCATCTTCCACCGTTCGGATGGTTACCATGCTCATCTCATCCTGGATATCATATCTCAGGCCATTCATGTATCTGGCAACTTTTTCATCATCGCTCTCCCGATGACCTGCTCTGATGTTCAGTTTGTAGAATTCCTCAGTGTATTCTTTCACTGACATCAGCTTCTGTCTCAGATTCTGCATCCTCCTGAACAAAGTAATTTGATAATCCCTGGGGATGAATTTCTCCATCATCTTTGCGATCATTCGATCCCAGCTTTTGATCTTCTGCTTGCCCTTGCAGCGTCTGTCAGCTTGTAGTTCATCCCACCACAATGTTGCATGTCCCTTCAATCTAGTGACAGCATGCTTGACTTTCTTGTCTTCTTCGACATCTTCATAGTCAAAGTATGTGTCCAGAGATCTAATCCAGTCTAGAATCTCTTATGCATCCAAGTTTCCATCATAAACTGGAATGTCCATTTTCGTTCTTGCACCCATCCTTGCAATAGCTCTAATCAAATGTTCATTTGATGCATCTTCAGTTGAAACTTCTTCTTCGCGTTCAACCTCAACTTCGCTTTCGGAATCACTGACATCCCCCGCACTAAATGTGCATCGTTGCGTTGTCTCCATGTCTTCGATTCTAGCTCGTAGATCACGCATATCTCTCTCCATAACTGGATCTGTCATCTACTTGCCTCTTCTTCTTGGCATTTCCCTATTCTCTGGTGGATCGATTGTTTGCATGTCCCTTCTCCTAGGAAACATGGTGAATTCTCTTATCTGCTACAGAAAGAAAAGAACCTTTTTGTGGTCTGATACCACTTGGTGTCAATGGATTCTACCTCCTCTCAACCCATAGGTCGGAAGGTCCACGTCGATGCAGGATCTTTCCTTTCCACACAGCCCAAAGAACTCCAAACATGTTCTTCTATTTCCCTATAGGGAAATCTGCACCCACAACAATCCTCGTGGGATCCCCCTCTTTACAAATCGGGAGATCGGATTTTCCGACCTCGTGAGGTCAGTGGTCGAGTGTTGGACACTCGAATCCCCAAGACCTGATGACAGTCAATGCTAACCTTTTCCCTTTCCTTTCGATATTTTTTTCTATCGGGGTTTCGGTACTCGTGATGTCAAGTAACTTGTTTCACCGACCCTCGAATCTCGATATGTCGAAACTCCGACACACGCGCGAATTTGACTAGTCAATTGTCCTTCACTCCATCGACGTTTCGGAGTTCACAATATCGCGAATCCTAATGCATGTGTTTCGGGACTTCCCGCCACGAAACTCCGATAACCCATGTCACATGTCTACCACTCTGACCCTTGTGGCCCCACACTATTCTATTAGCTATCGGGATATCGCGTATCGCGACTTTGCAATTCCCATTGAAATGTTTCGGGACTTCAATCCACGAAAACCTGATATGAAATTTCACAAGCAGATCTGACGGTCCTTGTGGCTCGGATCTATGGTCCTGCCCCTCCTGAGCTTCAAACCTCTTGACCTCTTCTCCATAACCTCCCTTCTTCTTCCTAAGATCTGACAGCTCACGGATCTTCGCGGGCTCTCCTCAGAGAATACCGTCCATCTGTCCTTCCTAATGAAACTTGAGAAATGACTCAAGTGTTCCTCCGCAGAACTTGTTCACCTGCGTGCAAACTTGCGACACTTCTCACAGACTTCAAGTCATCGCTTCCCTGCGTTGTCCTTCAATAACTTCGAAGGCCTTATCCTTCCTGAGATTTTCCCAACTCTGAATCTTTCAGAGAACTCCTTGAACACACTCTTTGTGGGAAACTTCAGACACTTCCAAGTGATGAAAACCTTCGACCCTGTGCACACCTGCAGCAGCAGGCTCTCAATAGTTCCCTCAGGTTCACAACCTTGAAGTTTCACTCAGCCTGCGCACTCCTTGCATGGCTCCTGTGCCTGTCTACACCTTTGAGGAAATGAGAACAAACGTAAAACTATCTGATATTCAGAGACGCAACCCTGAATTCTTGTCGACGCACTCCTTGCAGACACTTCAACTGTACTCCTTGCAGGAACTCTCGGCTCAAATAGAGAAACAATTGAAACTCATTCCTTCTTCCTTTCAGACTTCAAACTTAAAACATGAAATCATATACACAGCACATAAATAAAATGTATAACAGGAAGCAAACATGCATGAGCATACCATTCAGCATCAATATACAGAGAACAAACACTAAACCATGAATTTGAATCAAACTCTTTCTATTAATCCAAATATCTGTACATGGGTGTTCTTACACATCTCTCTGCATGCTCTTGCTCCAAATCTTCCTGATCTTCATCTAATGTTACAATACACAATGAGGGTGTCTATATCCCGTTTCCCTCTTGCGCTCTAAAACTGTCTAATCTAGAATTAAATTCTATCTACCTGCATTAACTAATTTAAATGCCTTCTACCTACTAAGGACGAGAGCAATCTCTCAAGGTCCATTTACATTATACAAGTTCACCTCATCTTAATGGCTCATTTAAGATCGCACATCAAATACAAGAGAAATTCAAAAATTGCGTTGGCGCTTGTCCGACTGTCCCTTGCTTCCACGATGGCTCGCTTGATGTTGGCAATGCTCCTGCATCAATATCTGAGGCACTGATTATACATTTGGATAGAGATGAGGCCAGGGCGCTGGCACCTCCTGAGGGTCCACCGCGCACCCCAACCGGTACTGGTAGCATTGACCATGAACTCGAGAAGGTCAAATTTCTTGAGTTCTTTAGTGCCCCAGAGGCATGGTTGGAGAATATGGTGATGTGATTTTCACTTCGCGACTATACCTCCAACATGAAGGTCTGCATGGTGGTATTTCAACTGAAGGGGAGCTCTCTTTTATGGTGGAAGATGATCTTCTATGGTGGAAGATGCTCCTGCCGCAATTGAACATGGCAGTCGAAGTGTTAAGAACCAAATATCAAGATAGCATAGAAAATCCTCAGAAAAAGTACTCAACGCCTTGAAAAAGAGAGAATTTCAGATAATAAGCTTCTTCAAGGGGGCAACCTCCTTTTACCCCACTTAAATGTTCAAGTACAAGATGATTCAAAATGAAAATGTCTCCTTGATATGTATAGGAGACTAGGAGGTATAATTACAACTAATGGCCTAAAGCCGACATAAATAAAATAACATTACTAATCTAATATGCCCCAATTAAGGGGTAATGAGCCAATATTAGAGATTAACATGCCCCTCCCCTTGAGACAAGTGTTGTCCGCAATGCTTGAGTAACTCTGGATGCTTNTGTATAAAAGACTCATCTTCCCAAGTGGAATCTTCAGCCGGTAGTTTCCTCCATTTAATGAGATACTCTGAAATGGATCTATTCCTCAGTTGGTGAATTCTTGTGTCAGTGAGGGCTTCAGGCTCCAATATGATTTTTCCTTCCTTGTCAAGTTCTGGAAATATAGTTTGAATTGGGATATTGTTGCCTATAACCTTCTTTAAGCATGAAACATGGAAAACTGGGTGTACTCGTGAAGATGCAGACAACTCCAATTTGTATGCCATAATACCAATCTTTTGCAACACCTTATAAGGGCCATAGTAATTTGGTGATAATTTATTATCCTTCTTGGCTTGCTTGAGGGACATTTGTTTGAATGGTTGTAGTCTTAAAAATACCCAATCCCCTACTTCAAAACTTCTTTCACTACGATGTTGATCTGCTTGTTGTTTCATGTGATTGTGTGCCATGGTCAGGTTGTCCTTTAAGATTTGGAGAACTTGTTGTTGATTCTGGATGTGATATTCCACT
>ML778184.1:1468851-1491372 GCA_009831015.1 Picea engelmannii
CAAGTATCACTTTTGAACCTTGATTTTGAGGTGGTTCTGCTAGACAATATTTCTTCTGTTGTATCTCCCAAGTTTTGGCCCTTCTGGGTATGAAAATTTCCTTTATGTATTTCTCTGATATTTCTTCTCTGCAATGCCATAGGTCTGATCAAAATTGGATGTTCCAAGTTGAATTTACGGTAACTTCCCCACAACTTGCCAATTTTTGGCCTTTCCAGGAGATCTCACTTGTATAGTGTGCCTCGCACAAAATAATTGATATTAAATTTTGAAACTCACACCATAAATACTACATACTGTCCACAATCCAATGCAACCATTCCCACACAATTTGGATACTCTAGGAATAAGTTATGATTGTTTAACCTGGAACACCTTCTTGAGACTAGTCAATAGGACTAGTCAGATACCCTATCTTACACAGGGTGTATCTACAAATTTATGATGACCCAAAAGCTAAATTTTTTACCACAGATACCATACTAATTTCTGTAAATAGTCTCTAGAGCTCAGGGTCTGAAACGTTACATAAATTTTTTTATATCAAAAATTCCGCAATGACTCAGTTCGGGACGATTCCAGAACCCTATCTTGTATAGGTTGTATCTCCGAAAGTATAAGGCCTCAGGAGATGAATTTTGATCCCAACATACCTTGATCAGTTTACTAAATATCCTCCAAGTTGTTCCTTCTGAAACATTGTAGAAAAAAAGTTATAGTGAAAATTCCAAGGTGTCTCAGATGTAGCAGCGAAACCCCAAGACCTTGAGCTCTGATTCCATATGTTAAGAACCAAATATCAATATAGCATAGAAAATCCTCAGAAAAAGTACTCAACACCTTGAAAAAGAGAGAATTTTTTATAAGAAGCCTCTTCGAGGGGGAAACCTCCTTTTACCCCACTTAAATGTTCAAGTATAAGATGATTCAAAATGAAAATGTATCCTTGGTATATATAGGAGACTAGGAGGTATAATTACAACTAATGGCCTAAACCCGACATAAGTAAAATAACATTACTAATCTAATATGCCCCAATTAAGGGGTAATGAGCCAATATTAGGGCTTAACATGAAGACATGTCATGGAAACGGTTCTGGGTGAGGTATCTATCTAAGGAATTCATTGAGTGTCAGCTCAACGAGTTCAATGCCTTATGATAGGGTGGTCATATGGTGCCTGAGTACGAGACTCATTTCATGGAGATTCTTTAGTATGCTCCGCACCTGAATACCGAGAAACTTAAGGTCAACAATTTTGTGTTCGGACTTAATGTCAACATTCATGCAAAGGTGAGGATTTTGATGCCTCAAACCTTGCATGATGTTGTCTAGAAGGCCCTCATAGCAGAGGAAGATCTTATTAGTGGGGGTCAGAATAGGACTCTAGTGAGACCAGTAGGACATGCATCATATGGTTCGTAGCAGCATCATACACAAGCTAGACATTCACCATGATATCATGGTATTGAGAGAGGATCATATTTCACTACACCTCAATGACTAGCGCCTCAGCAGTGGACTCCTTACAGAGGACCCTAGCACCAACAACAACATTTACCGCAACAACAACAGTTTCGACTTGTTGAGAAGAACAAACCAGGGTTCCAGGTCGGTGGGCCATCAACTTCTACTTCAGGTACTAGGAGTACTGGACCGAAGAAAGGGTGCTATACATGTGGAGAGCCACATTACCAGCAAGACTGCACATTTGAGAGGACCAGAGAATCTGGATCATCCAGACCCACTACCATGGGAGATTTGGGAAAGGCCCATCGGATTCATGCAGTGGTGAGTAACCCCTAGGCAGAGCAACAGTTGACTGTGCTTGAGACATCAAGTACCATCACTGATCAAACCCTTAGTATTTTGATATATCTAGGTGCTACAAAGAGTTTTATTTATGGTGTAGTGCTAAAAAGAATTAAAGTAAAGGCAATCGAACATGAAGATTTTATCTTTGTAGAAATGGCTTCGGGAACCAAACAGAAGGTTGGAGGGAAGGTTACAGGCTGTAACCTTAACCTGGGAGATTTTGTCACTAGGGACAACCTGTACGTCACAATATTAGGGTCTTATGATGTCATAATCGGTATGGACTCGTTGGAATCGCATGATGCAATAGTCAAATATAAGAAGAAACAGATGATCTTGGTCGATGATGAATGACATAGACATGTAATTGTAGGTTGGAACCAAGGAGTTTACCTGAGGTTCATCTCTTCCCTACAACTATGGAAGAGCATGTGTAAGTGATGCCATCTATATGTGATCCTTGCGTTAAATGAAAAATGCATGGCAGAAGGACTGGAAAACCTTTCGGTAGTACGAGAGTTTGTGGATGTCTTCCCAAAGGATTTACCAAGGTTTCCACCTCAGAGGGAATTGGAATTTACCATCGAACTAAAACCGAGAACTGAGTTGATAGGAAGAACTCCTTATCGGATGTCGACCCCAGAGTTGCAGGAGTTGAAAATGCAACTAAAGAAGTTGTTGGATCTAGGACTTATACGTCCAAGTGTGTCACCATGGGGTGCGCCTTATAT
Source organism: Picea engelmannii (assembly GCA_009831015.1). Lineage (NCBI taxonomy): Eukaryota > Viridiplantae > Streptophyta > Pinopsida > Pinales > Pinaceae > Picea > Picea engelmannii. The sequence continues at coordinate 1,471,397 of ML778184.1, forward strand.
TTTCATACAGAAGAAGGATGGGTCCTGGAGACTCTTCATTGACTACCGTCAATTGAACAAGGAAACGATCAAGAACAAATATTCATTGCCAAGGATTGACGATCTATTTGATTAGATGAAAGGCGCAACAGTGTTTTCGAATATAGACTTGATATCAGGGTATCACCAGTTGTGGATCATGGAGGATGACATCCCTAAGGCTTCCTTTAAGATGAGTCTTGGAAATTACAAGTTTATTTTTTTACTGTTTGGACTAACGAATTCCCTAGGGGTATTTATGAGCTTGATGAATGGGGTGTTCTGTGAATACTTGGACAAGTTTGTCAAAGTATTCATTGATGATATTTTGATATATTCTCGGATGATGGAGGAGCATGATGAGCACTTGCGCTTGGTACTACAGTGTCTACGAGAGAAAAAAAAATTTGGGAAACTGTATAAATGCTCGTTTTATCAATCGAAGATTCATTACTTAGGGCATGTCATCTCAAGCGAAGGTATCATTGTGGATCCAAAAAAGGTCGAGGATATTATGGAATGGCCTACGTGGAAAAATGTCCTAGAAGTGCATAGCTTCATCTATTTAACAAGATATTATTGACGGTTCGTCGAGGGTTTTTCGAAGATAGAAAATTTGATTATGGAATTGCAGAAGAAGAACGAGAAGTTTGTTTGGACTGAGAAATGAGCGGAAGGAATTCAGAGGCTCAAGGAGATGTTGACGACAACGTGGATACTAAAGGTCCCTGACATGGATGAGGATTTATTGGTATGCACTACCGCATCCAAGGATGGCTTAGGTGGAGTCTTGATGCAAGATGGTCGATTGATCGCTTACATATCGAGAAATTTCAGAAGGAATGAGTAGAACTATGCAACGCACAATTTGGAGTTGTTAGCCATTGTATATGCCTTGAGAGTTTGGATACACTACCTGATCAGATGGAAATTTAAACTAAAAATGGACCATTGTTGTCTACAACACATTTTTGTGCAAAGAAACTTAAACGTGTAACAAAGGCATTGGTCGAAATTGCTTAGTGAGTACGATTTTGAGATTAATTACATAAAAGGAACAATGAACAGAGTGGTTGATGTGTTGATTCAAAGACCACTCATGTTTTCAGTGATGCCTCTTCAGACGAAACTACGTGAAAATATTCTAAATTTACAGCACGACGATGACTGGTACAAAGAGGTCCATGATTTTATCGGATAAAATGCAATGACGGTACCAAAATTTGAGGGATTTACTATGGACAACGATGGATTATTGAGATTTAAAAAACATATTTACGTACCTCCAAACGACGCGTTGAGAATTTTGATCCTAAACGAGGCTCATAGAGTAGTTTACATGGCTCATCCGGGAGTCACAAAGATGAGGGTAGACCTTAAACCCTTATTCTTCGGGAAAGGAATGAAGGCAAACATAGTCAACTATGTGGCAAGATGTCTAGAATGTCAACAAGTGAAGAATGAACATAGACATACGACAGGATTACTACGACCACAAGCCATTCCAGAATCGAAATGGGAGGTCATTTAAATGGATTTAATTGTTGGTTTTCCATTGATACCATGGAGACACAATTCAATTTTTTTAGTAGTCAACACTCTGAATAAGAGTGCACATTTTATTCTAGTGAGTACGACATATCAGGCTCCTAACATAGCTAGATTTTTCATCAATGAGATTGTGAGGCTGCATGGTGTGCCTAAGAAGATTATATCTGATTTTGGACAAGTTTCCAAGAGGCCTTGGGAACCCAACTTAACTTTAGTACCACGTATCACCCAGAGACAGACGGGAAGACTGAACGAAAAAAACAAATCTTGCAAGATATGTTGTGTATGTACGTGATGTACCAACAGAAGCATTGGGAGGAATTCTTGCCACTGGTAGAATTTTCATATAACAATAGTTATACAAGCATCGTTAAGATGGCACCAGTCACGTTTCTTTACAGGTGACCGTGTCGAATTCCTTTGAGTTGGAATTGTCTTGGGGATAGAGTACTGGTGGGACCAGAAGCAATCCAAGAGATGGAAGAGAAAATCAAAACAATAAGACAAAGGATCAAGGAAGCACAGGATCGGTAGAAGAGTTTCGTCGAGGTGCATTGTGTCGACCATAGTTATGAAGTTAGCAATCGATTATTCTTATGATTTAAACTGCATAAGAGTTCGATCAAGTTTGGAAAGGGCGATAAACTTTCTCCTAGGTTCATGGAATGCTTCGATATTGTGGAAAAGAAGGGGCCCATGGCCTATCGACTAGCCTTGCATGATTATTTGAGGTGTATGCATGATTGTTTTCATGTATCTATTTTGAGACATTATGTTAGTGATCCTACACATGTTATTGACATGAGTTTCTTGCAGGTATCAGACAACGATGCACCCATGGCAGAGCTAGTCTGCATTCTAGACTATCACATTTAACAACTATGATATCAAACAGTAGATCAGGTCAAGGTCCAGTGGGACAACTATAGTCTTGACTAGGTGACCTAAGAGGATACATGTGATATACATCAACAGTTTCCATTTTTTTTGTTAGCTAGACATATGATATTTTGATATACTTTACTTCGGCACTTACATACTGTGAAACTTTTGGAAAGTTTAAAACAAGAAGGGGTGTATGTAACATCTCGCTCTTGGTCACACTGATCGGATTTATTATTTGAGTGCACTTGCGTGCAAGTGATCCAGTTCATTATATGATTGGTTGTTTTGATTATTATTATGAGATGTTGTGGATCTGATGATATGTTATTTTGCTATATTTATATCGATGGGTGCTATTGACTGGTTTATCCTGAGTGTGTAGGACTCTGGATGTTAGAGGATGTCGATGGAATTGATGGATCTTCTTGGACTATGGATTGAGTAAGGGAGTGGACTATTATGGTTTGAATGTTTTGATATTACATATGTGACATATGACTAGATATTATGATGTTGATGATTATAGCTGACATGATTCATTGATGGATGCAAGATGACAATAGCTTGCTAACCAGACTCATATTTGGAGTAAAGGGGCCACACATGATAACCAGAGACATTGAGGGAGAGGTGTGGTAGTAACCCTACCAGAACCTACTAGAAATATTATCTTGGCTCAAACTATAGGTTAATGATTACCTATTTAGAGAGATCCACGATGCCATGAGGGAAGACTATGACAGTCGTTCATGATGATTCTAAGGGGTGCACAATAAGGCAGGGTATTTATTCAATAGAGGCCCTTAATCTCCCACAAGGTCACCTAACGAAGTATTGACTCCAAGGGTTTGACGTCTAACAAATTCATTCAAGAGGCGAGTGGCACCCTTGGAGCACGTAGTGCGTCTTGAAGGGCATGTCATGAAAATAAAATCGTAATGCAGGTGAGTGGCACGTCATAATTTTAACTATGGTAAGTTAATAAACCTAGTACCTATAAAATTATGCCTCCTTAGGACCTATTTAGCCTTAAAATGAATGATGGTATGAGTGAAGTTTAATAACAAATTGTTTCCCTTAAAAATTGTCGCCATCCTAGTGAAATTAAAACCTAGGTCTAAGTAGAACCTATGAACAAAAAAAAAACTAATTAGACATGTAACAAGAAGGGGGTTAAGAAAATTGTAACTTTAATAATTCAATTAAAATTTTAATGAAGGATTAAATTAATGAAAGGGTAAATGGTTTCTTATGTCTAAACCTGCTAATTCTGAACTTAGATAGAAAAGTGGAAACTTAAAGAAAAAAGGGAATGCCTACGTAGTAGAGAATATAGTCTTTGGAACCTTCTAATTGTGAACTCAACTAGGATTTAGGAACGACATAAGTCATTTAAGAATTATAAGGGAATAAAGGGACACCGAGGAGAATTTTTAGGAATGCTTTTAGGTGGGTGAGGGAAATAGGCTAATTTAATTAAGTAATAAATTGATATTCTGGTGCAATTAAGGGATCGGGTGACATGTGTACAAGGGAGGGTTTTCCTAATTAAATTAATAAAAAGAAATATAATGAGGGTTTGGGAAAGAATCACTAATAAAACTCTATAAAAAGGATGGCAGAGGAGGACTATGGATCATGTCTAGTAAGTGTAAGGTTATGCTACTGGAATTTTATCTTGACTAAATTTATCTTATGGGAGTTGGGATACCGAGCTCAAATAATGAGTGTTAGATTGACCTTGCGAGGCAGGCTGGAAGCTAGCATTCTCTAGTATTGTGTGCATGGCCCCTTTGTAGCTCGAGGGTCTCAGGGGGAAGAAGATTACCTCTAGTGTTGGTTGGGAGGTACCAATGAGGTAATCGATTGGCAAGTAGGACTTGGATGGAGCACCAACGTGAGACAACCACTTTCAGTTCTTCGTCTTTGGCTAAGGTATGCATGTGTAAATTTTGTAATGTAAAGGTAGTTAGTTTTATGTACATAATATCTATCATGGCGAATGCACAATTTTTTTGTATATGCGGGTGGTTTAAGGGTGTATGTCAGGGTTTGAATTGTAGAACATTCTCATTTTCATTCCCACGACCTTGAATGTCAGTATACATGTGTTTTTATAAGATTTGATATGTATGACCCGTGAGTTTTTACCAGTATGTGTTCATGTTTCTCCCAGAGTAGTCTCTGTTTGCACCATATTGTTTCTTTTTGCGCTGTAATAAAATGTCTTTAAAACACTATTCACTGTGTGTTATTATGCATGTAGATATGCCATAAAAAGGGTCTTGTTGAACATTATTTCTCTATGATTTAATGTGGTATTTAATCATGTAGAGTTGTCGTAACATCCTATGGGAATATGACTTACTATGGTATTTAATCATGTAGCATTTTAGTAGAAGTCTATTGGAATATCATTTACTGTAGTATTAATCCTATAGCGTTGCTATAAAAGGTTCTATGAAATATCGATTTTTTTTTTGGTTGAATTTCCCTCTTAAAATGCACGCTCCCTAGGGATTTAATCCCAGAGTGTCCGAGTTTTCTCACCCAACTTGGTTGAACCTATGCATTCTTGTGTCATCATTTAGCCAGCATCCCTGTCCAAATCGTGGCTCAGGGATCCCTTGGTCTACCTCTACGTTACCAATAGTTAGGATAGTGGCATTGGTAAAGACAGATTTGGATGTCGTTCACTTGTTCCAACATCCAGTGTTTCCACCTTTATCACCCTCTCATATGTACCAAACGTTGATGGAACTCTTAACTTCACAATATAGGATTTATTTCTCTACTTTCATTTTCCACATAAATTCTTTTAGTGGGCAATCGATTGACTACTTGCTTGAATAACTTTTCGGATACATCATAGGATGTTTTGTTATAGTGTCACAAATGAGATTCTCCCTCTCCTTCTCCACTAATAAATTGATAAGCAGAGAATACACAGAAGGAGCAGAACAAAAAATAGTATTAAGTATATTAGGTATATGAGGAAAAGAGTATTTGAGAAAAGGGAAAAGAGCTGAGCTAAATGGGCTAAAGAAAATCAAGAACATCAAGAAATGATAGTACAATTGGCCAGGACAGTTGGCAGTGTACAGTTAGGCTATTGAGGTTACATTATATTTAACACTCCCTCTTAAACTCAACAGTTACAAATATCAACACTGATGATGCCCAGGTGTTGTCTCTGAAAATCAAAAAAAGATTTTCCCAGTGGCTTTGTGAAGATATCTGTGAGCTGATCTCGAGAGCCACAGAATTGAAGTGCTATGTCACCATTATTGACTAGCTCACAGATGAAGTGAAAGTGAGTGTCAATGTGTTTTCTTTTCTTGTGAAACACATGATTTTTGGATAGAGAAATTGCTGAGGTGTTGTCACAGAAGATAGGAGTTGGATCCTTCTCTGTATGTGACATATCTTTCAATATTCTTCTCAGCCACATAGCTTGATAGGAAGCTAATGTAGCAACAACATACTCTACCTCTATAGAAGATATTGATACAATTGGTTGCTTCTTTAATGCCCATGAAATCAGGTTCGTGCCCAGGTGAAAAACATGTCCTGAGGTGTTTTTCCTGTCATCTAGGCTGCCTGCAAAATCACTGCCAGTGTAACTAGAGAGATGATTATCATCAGACTGAGTGTACCATAAGCCAAAATTGAGAGTTCCTGCAACATATCTCAAAATCCGTTTCGCCATCTTCCAGTGAGAATCTTTGGGGGATTACATAATATCAGGCCTAGTTGTTGTAAGATACAACAAACTACCTACTAAAATTTTGTATAGGGTAGGGTCCACTGTAGGGCCTTCATCTTTCTTTCTCAATTTTGTGCCAAGGGGTATAGGGGTTTCTGTTGGATTTCATTCTTCCATGCATAATCTTTTGATGATGTATGTTGCATACTTTTTCTGACAGACAAAAATTCCTTTGGTTGATTGATCAACCTCAATCCCCAAAAAGTATTTCATTATGCCAAGATCTATCATCTCAAACTCATATTTCATGGCATGTTTAAAATTGGTTAACTCAAGATTTCCAATATATATCATGTCATCAACATATAAACATACAATCAAAATTTTACTGTGGTGATTTGTTTTGGTGTAAAGAGTTGGCTCATTTTGGCTTCTGCTGAAACCACTTTTGATCAGGTAAGTGTCAATTATATTGTACCAGGCTCGTGGAGCTTGATTTAAACCATACAAGGCTTTATTCAACCGATATACTTTGGTTCGCTTCTCTTGGACTTCAAATCTAGGTGGTTAATCGACATAAGCTTCTTCTTCTAAGAAACCATTCAGGAAAGATAACTTGACATCCATCTGGTATACTTGCCATTTGTGTTGGGCTGCTATGGCCAATAGAGTCCTTACAGTGTCTAATCTTGCTACTAGAACAAAAGTTTCACCATAATCAGTACCTGGTTGTTGTGAGAATCCTTTGGCAACAAGTCTTGCCTTGTGTTTTCAATCTGCCCTTTTTCATTGAGTTTAGTTTTGTAAACCCACTTGACACCAATACTTTTCTTGTGTCTGGGCAAATCAACAAGATCCCATGTCTTGTTCTTCTCAATGGATTCAATCTCTTGGTTCATGGCTTGAACCCAATGTGGCTCCTTAGTTTCTTATTTAAAAGATGTAGGTTGACATGACATTAATGAAAAAAGATTGTGTTGTTCAATGTCATCCAACTACTGATGGATTTCTCTCAAACTTCGAGTTCTCTGATTTTGAAGTTCAGAGGATGAGTCTTTGCTTGAAGTTGAGTTATCCTGAGAATTTTCAGGTTGTCCTTGTACCTGCAATCTTGGAAGAGCAGGTTGAGGTATTGGTTGTCCTGAATTTTCTGTGTTTTCAAAACTGGTCAGCAATGGATTTTGATTGTCCATTTGCAGATTTTCAGATTCATTCCAGAGTTGATTTTCCAAAAATTTTACATCTCTATTGAGAATTAGTTTCTTTGAGATTGGATTGTAAATCCTGTAAGCTTTAGATGTTTCACTATATCCAGTAAAGATGCATTTCTCACTTCTATCATCAAGTTTCTTCCTTAATTTGCAAGGGATGTGAGTGTATGCTATGCATCTGAATGTCCTTAGATGAGAAACATTTAGCTTTGTCCCACTCCATGCTTCTTGAGGTACTTTCATCTTTAGATTGGTGGTTGGAGATCTATTCAAGAGATAAGCTAAGCATGCTACTGCTTCAACCCAAAAAGTATTTGACAAACATTTCTCTTTGAGTAAGCTTCTTTCCATGTTCATTATTGTCTGGTTTTTCCTTTCAACCACTCCATTCTGTTGTCGAGTATACTTGGTTGTAGTTTGCATGATAATGCCTTATGATTTGCAGAAATTTGCAAATTCGTTGGAGTTGTATTCTCCTCCTCCATCTAACCTGGGAGCTTTTATATATTTTCCACTCTGTTTTTCAGCTTCTGCTTTGAATTCTTTGAATTTTGCAAAAGTTTTAGACTTGTGTCTGAGAAAATAGATCCAAATTTTCCTGCTAAAGTCATCAATAAATGTTAGAAAATAAAAGCTACCACCTATGGACTCTATCTGCATTGATCCACATAGGTTAGTGTGAACAAGTTCGAGATGTTGTTTGGCTTGAGTGGAGGACTATGGAAAACTAGTTCTCTTATGTTTTCCAAGTATGAAAGACTCACATGGGGGATTTTGCTCTTTGAAGATAGGGAGACCTTTGACCATGGAGTGATTTTGTAGAAGACTTAGACTTTGAAAGGGTAGATGTCCAAATCTTGTATGCCAAACCATAGTTTCATTGGGGGTGGATGCACTTTGTGCATATGTTTGGATCAGATTTGCAGTTATGAGGGTCAGGGGAAACATCCTATTCTTAGTCATGTGGATTTCATAAATCATTTTTCTATTGGGGTTTTTATCATATATCCTGCAAGATGCTCTCTCAAAAAGTACCTTATAGCCATGTTCAATGAGTTTTCCTACACTTAGTAGATTATGTTTCAGATCTGGAACATGATAAACATTGTTTATGTCTTTCTTTACATTTTGTTTAGTAATAATAGGTACAGTTCCTTTTCCTTGAACATTGACTAAGGAATCATTTCCAAGTGTAATATTAGATGAAATTGAAGAATCAATGCATGAAAGTAAATCTTTGTTACCTATCATGTGATTCCTGCATCCACTGTCTAGCAACCAGAGATATTTAGGTTGTTCTTCAGACTTGTGGCATGAGAGAAACATACCTTCTAAGGTTTCTTCTGTATGATTTGAGACATGTGATTTTCCTGAGAGTTGATCTGCTTGCTTCTTCCTGCATTCAGATTCATAGTGCCCATACTTTTTGCAGTAATAGCATTGTATGCTTGATTTGTCATTTGATCTTCTCCCTCTACCTCTTTGAGGTTGGAAACTTTGATTCTGATTCTGTTGTCTGTGACCTTGGAAATTTTGATTCGGGATCTGTTGTATGTGTCCTCCACTAGAGTGAGGGTTACCTGGACTTCTCCCTCTTCCTTGGTGACCTCTACTTCTCCCTCTGCCTCTCCCTCTGCTAAAAGAGAATTGACTTTTGAAGGCATTGGATATTGACTTATCTATGAGATGCAGTCTGGTCTCGTGTGTTAAAAGCGAACCAATTAGTTCATCTGTTGAAAAACATGACAGATTCTTGGATTCAAGGATTGTTGTAACGACCATTTTGAATTTATTTGGTAGAATTCTGAGGACTTTCTCAACAATGCGTTGATCAGGGATGGCTTCACTAGTCAACCTGATCTGGTTTATGATTCCCATGACTCTGGTCATAAACTGATCCACATTTTCAGACTCTGTCATTCTTAAAGTCTCAAATTACATCGTCAAGGTCAACAATTTGACTGTTTTGACCCTGTCATTTCCTTGGTAGGCTGATTTAAGGATGGCTTGGGCTTGTTTTGGAGTAATAGCGCCTATGATTTTTGAGAAAATTGAGTCATCCACTGAATTTTGAATCCAAAATTTGGATTTATTCTCTCTTTTCCTCTGTGTTTCCTGAGCAATTATGTTTGTTTGTCATGGTGGCAAGGTCTACTAGATCTGGTTCCACATATCCAAGATCCCACTGGATCCCATCACTGTTGTGCTTACAAGAAGGATATCATTCGAAGAGACCAAAACTCTAATTCTTTCCAAGAAGAATCGGACCTTGAGTTGGTCCTAAATTGCTAGACGTGGCCATCTTTAAAGAATTTAACCAAACAGAAAAAATTGTTGGAAAAATTTGTATTTACCTGCTTCCTGCGCGTAAAACCAGGTCTTCAAATTTCTTACAGTGACTTTGGACCAAAAAATGCGGTGTAAACCACTTGTTTGACTTCGATATGGCTGGATCTGATTATCCGAGTGCAATATTTGTTGATTGAGAGCTCCGAGCTCTATTCTTTAGCAACTGTAACACTGCAACAACTATAACCCCTGTTAAGATCCTAACCCGCACATAGGTAGATCAATGTATTCAGATGTAATAAAGGTCAATATTAATAAGGCCTTTCAATAAAATAGAATAAGGTGGATGTAAGAAGACCTAATAGAAGCTTCCGCTTCTAGAAGGATCTTCCTCTAGATGCTTCTCTTAATAGACATATTTAGTATAAATAAGGGTCGATGGTATGAGAACCCTAGCTTGGAGATTATTGTAACAGAGAACTGCTTGATTGGAGGTTGCCCCCTCGAAGAGGCCTGTGAACATTGATTTATGAATCAAAGTGCTATTTCTATTGCTATTTCGTATATCATTTATGTGTATTGTAAAGATTATGCTGGATATTTTACTGTTATTCTACCATTTCTAGCATTTTATTTCTGTTCTGCATATTTTATATATCTGGTATCTTGCAAGTGGTATCAGAGCACTTTCCTTGGCAGAAATTGTGGGTATTTTTTTTTTCAGCGTAGAGACGTATTCCGACGTCTTTAAGCCACAGAGATCTGTCGTTATGCGCATAAACCCGCGGTTGAGGGATTCTTACACGCAGGAAATACAAGTGGTTCTTAAGCGCACATCTGTTGGCCACCCTTGTAACCCCTGTTGGTACCCCTTCGAGTGGTAGCGCATCAGACAACACCTGTGTACGGATCGGCCTAGATTTCTTGAAGCCCTCTTTAGATAAACCTATCGACCGTCGGACTGCTATAGTGTCACCGATAATAGAACTCGGGAAGATACTCTCTAGTACCTGGGTAGTCGGGTAGTAAAGCTAAGGGTACGGTCTATCCTCCTTAGTTAGTGCCCTGAGATATTGGGCTGAGTACTACTGTTGGACCCTACACGTATATCAGAGAGCTATAGCACAGGGCAAACCCTTGTCTGTAGAACCCTTGAATACCTAACCCTTGGGGAACATAAATATAAACATAAATAAATTAAACCAGTGAGACCTATTGCCGTGCATCTGTGTTTGGGTTGCTAAGTAAATACTCTCTAGTTCAGAATTTGGGGATTTCAGCACTGCATCATTCTTCAGACCAAAGTATAACCCCATAGCTGTAAAAAAAATAAAAATAAAAAATAAAAAAATTATGGAAATTGTTTCACCATTATTTGAGACCTATTCCATTAGATTCATCTCTTCTCCTTTATCACATTCATCCATATAATTTTTCTGCAAAATTTTCTGACCCCGCCCGCTCCCTTTTCAGTTCACCCATCCTCATGGCCCATACCCGTATCCAAGAACTAGAGTCTTGCTTCAACACCTTGTAATCTGGTTTCCTCGAGACCCAACAAGAAGTGCAACAACTCAGTGCTACTATTGCCTCCCGTGATGCATCCATAAATGTAGTCGTACAGTCCGCAATGGCAGAAGTCAAACACAAACTGACCACCCAACTTGAATCTATCTTTGCATCACTCTGCACCAAAATCAAGATCCCTACCGATGACTCTTTTCCTGATGCACATAAAAAGATTGAAGGTGAAACTTCTTCCCATTCCTTTCAACCCCATCACTTTGAACGGGACATATGCCTTCCACGGGTGGATGTAACTAAATTTGATGGCTCAGACCCCACTGGTTGGGTCACCCAAATGGAACATTATTTCTCTCTCTACAACATTACAAATGACTTGTCCAAACTCCGGTATGGTGTTCTCCATCTAGATCAAGAACGCTGGCAATGGTGGCAATGGAGAAAAACTTCATGTCAAGGGTATATTGCTTGGACCCAATTTGTGGCTGAGCTTTATGAACGCTTTGACACTGACACCAACCATTTGGGTCATTTGACAAAATTGAAGCAATCGGGAACAGTAGAAGACTTCATAGATGCATTTGAGCGTCTGGCTTTTCGAACAGAGGGCATGACTGATGCTTTCTTTCGAGAGTGTTTTATCAATGGCCTCAAGGAGGAGATTCGGGCCCATGTCCTCATGGCTCGAACTACAACTTGGGTGGAGGCTACCAAAAAAGTTAAAGAAGCACAACAAATTATTTCCTCTCAAAATCGTAAGCCTTCCTTTATCCCTCGCCCTAAACCAGTAAACCCCACTACTCCCTCCGCCCCATTAAAAATCCAAAAATTGACCAGGGATGAAATGGTTGAATGCCAACTCAAAGGCCTCTGTTATAATTGTGATGACAAATATTTCCCAGGCCACAAATGTAAGGAACAAAATCTTTTTATGGCCATCTCTAAGGATATTCCAGAAGAAGATGTTGACACTCCTCTTGTGCCTGAGTCACCAGAAATCACTGACATAAAACCTCCCTCCAACCCTCCTGAAGTGGAACTGATCATTTCCCTCAATTCTCTCACCGACTTCTCTGCCCCCCAAACCCTCAAGTTAATCGGTTACATCAAGAACCGAAAGGTCATCATTCTGGTTGATAGTGGAAGCACCCACAATTTTATTCATTGTCGCATTGCCCAAGAAACCCATTTCTACATCCATGCTGTCAACAATTTCCAAATCATGATTGCCAATGGTGGTTCTATGAAATGTGGGGGTGCTATGAAAATGTGTGTCTCCAAATCGGTGACTACCACCTAAAATCCCATATGTTTGCTATTGACATGGGCGGTTGCGAAATTGTGTTGGGTGCAGACTGGCTAAGGACTTTGGGTCCCATTCTCATGGATTTTCAGAACTTAGCCATGCAATTCGACCAAGGAGGCCACCAATATAAATTTCAAGGCATCACTATTGGTTCACCTGAGGTCATCAGTTCTCATCGCATGGAAAAACTGCTCAAAAAAGGTCATTCTGGCATCATCGCCCAACTCCACGCCATACAAGCCACAGAGACCCCACCAATGCCCCAAGACCTCCAAGCCCTCCTTTCTAAAAATCAAACGGTATTTTCCAATCCCCAAGGACTCCCTCCTTCCTGCGGTGTCCATGATCATTCCATTCCCCTTGTCCCAGGAAGCCTTCACCCCAATATATGTCCATATCGCCACCCCTTTGCACAAAAAAATGAAATTGAAAAAATGGTCCAGGAGCTCCTTATTGCCGGCATCATTCGTCCTAGTACGAGCCCTTACTCCTCTCCGGTCGTCATGGTACTGAAGAAAGAAGGTTATTGGAGAATGTGTCCTGACTTCCGTTCTCTCAACAAACTAACCATCAAAGACAAATTTCCCATTCCTGTCATTGATGACCTCCTGGATGAATTGAGTGGCGCCCAATTCTTTACCAAACTTGATCTTCACTTGGGCTATCACCAGATACGTATGAAAGAGGCCTACATTCCCAAGACTGCCTTTTGCACTCATGAGGGCCACTATGAGTTTTTGGTCATGCCCTTTGGTTTGTGTAACGCCCCCTCCACCTTCCAGAGCCTCATGAACCATGTCTTTCGCCCTTTTCTCCGTCATTTTGTCTTAGTTTTCTTTGATGATATCCCCATCTATAGAAAAACCTAGACAGACCATCTTACTCATGTGGATCAAGTTCTCTGCCTACTCTCTCAGCACCAACTTTTCCTGAAACAGTTCAACTGTGCTTTTGGTGCCTCAGAAGTAGAATACTTGGGTCATCTAGTGGGAAAGGATGGCGCCAAGGTGGACCCGAAAAAGATTGAAGCTATGCAAGACTGGCCGCACCCAAAGACTCTCAAAAGCTTGCATGGATTTTTGGGCCTCACATGGTATTATTGCAAGTTCGTTAAGAACTACGAAAATATTGCAGCACCTCTCACAGCTCTCCTCAAAAAGAACTCTTTCACTTGGACTCCAGCAGCTGCTCAAGCTTTTCAAACCTTGAAGATGACCATGTGCACCACTCCGGTTCTGGCCCTTCCCGACTTCACAAAGACCTTTGTGTTGGAATGTGACACCTCAGGGAAAGGAATCGACGATGTCCTTATGTAAGAGGGTCGACCTTTGGCCTTCACTAGCAAGCAACTGTCTGAAAAGAATCTGGGCAAACCCATTTATGAAAAAGAAATGTTGGCGATTCTGCATGCCGTTGAGTTGTGGTGTTCGTATCTCTTGGGGCAACGCTTCCAAATTAAGACAGACCATCAAAGCCTCAATTACTTTTTGGAACAACATATTTCCTCCCAGGAACAACAAAAATGGGTGACCAAGCTCTTTGGATATGATTATGAGATCATTTACAAGAAGGGCAAAGACAATGTCGTGGCGGATGCACTGTCTAGGAAATATGAAGACGAAGGATCCCTTTTTTGTCTTTCCTTCATTGTACCCAATTGGCTCCAAGTTGTGTGCCAGGAATGGCTTCAAGATCCCAAAAGTTCTCATCTAATCCAGCAACTGCAGAACAAGTCTCTGGATCCCCTAGGGTACTCTTGGCTCTAGGACGAGCTTTGATACAAAGGTCGCTTGTATTTAAGTAAACAATCCAAGCTCAAATCCACGGTGCTTTCTGAGCTTCTTGCTACACCCACAGCGGGGCACTCAGGGTTCACCAAAACATATGACCGAGTCAAACATTCTTTTTTCTAGGATGGTATGAAACAAGACATCCGTAAGTTTGTCACTGAATGTGAGGTGTGTCAACACAACAAGGGAGAAATAGTTAAATCTCCAGTCACCCTCCAACTGCTTCCGATTCCCCCTGCTATTTGGAAGGAAATCTCTATGGACTTTATTACAGGCTTACCCAAATCGGGGAATAAATCAGTCATAATGGTGGTGGTGGATCGCCTTTCCAAGTATGCTCTTTTTTGCGCTCTTCCCCTCCCATTTACTGCATCCACGGTGGCTCAAATTTACATGGACCAGGTCTTCAAGCTTCATGGCATGCCGCACTCTATTGTTTCCGATCGAGACCCAACTTTCACAAGCAATTTTTGGCAAGAGTTGTTTAAGCTACAAGGCACACAATTGCATCTCAACTGAGCTTATCATCCCCAAACAGATGGTCAAACGGAATTTGTCAACAAGTGTTTGGAAACATATCTGAGGTGCTTTGCCTTTGAAAAACAACACCAATGGGCTTAATGGTTACCCCTCGTCGAATGGTGGTACAACACTACATACCATACAGCCACTCGCATGACTCCTTTTGAAGCAATCTATGGACAGAAGCCACCTTCAGTTCTCTCATACTTACCGGGTACCTCGAAGGTCTAGGCGTTGGATATTTTACTGTTATTCTGCCATTTCTAGCATTTCATTTATGTTCTGCATATTTTATATATCTGGTATCTTGCAACCCCTCTGATGGTGGAATAGGGCTTTCTGAGTTTACTCGAGAGCCAAAGAAAGTTTAGCTTCTCATATGACCGTGGGCAAAAAAACCAGGCGCTATGGGATTTCGCGTTTCGAGACTTCGTGTTTTTTACGCTGAAGGTAACAGTTCCTTTGAATAGCTGAAATGTGAAATTACTTCAAGGATCAATGATCCTCATTGATTTGAGATCAACGACCATAATTTCTTTGGAATATCGTGATCAACAATCTACGATCCTCCACGATCAGAGATCTAATGGTTCAGATCTATACTCTATCAACAACTCAGATTATTTCATAATTTCATGTATCGCGAGTTCATGAGACTCTCGCCTTTGATTTCCCGGTAGCTTAAATGCCGAAATGTATTGGCATTCGATCAATGGATCACAATAACCCCTGAGATCTACGGTCCACATCCGGCCTCGCTATTTCGCTATTTCGTGATTCGGGGTTTTGGGAGACAAGGACCTCTGTCCTTCCAACTCGTGATACTCGAAATCGCAATGTCGACCAATGGTCCAAATCTTCCTATGATCGACGGTTCGAAATCTTTCGAGCCTTTCCCCGAAATCTTGATCGCTTGCCATGTGTCCTCCTGTGGACGGTCACGATGCTTTCGGGATTTTGTCGAGTCCTCTCCTTTGCTTCTATGAGGGTTAAACCTCGTTCTCCTCTTTCCAGATCTGATAGCTATCGGTCCTTTATGCGAGATATGACGACTCAAATCCTTCCTCACGTTCTTTGAGACTCTGAATGGTCCCATCGTTATCTTCCGTGCAACTTCACCTGGTCTAACGGACTTCAGCTACTAGTACGACATCTGATGACTCAGATCAAATCTTCTGTGCATCTCCCAGGGACTAAACCCTATGCACATATCTTTTATCCAGCGGCTCTCATGCCACTGCGCTCCAAATCCAAAGGCTGGCGCATTTTCATAGTTTCACGTCTCTGGGAGTCGAGAGACTCTCCCTCTTATGTTTCCCGATCCGCGAAATGTCGAAAACTTAAAATCCGCACTCCTTGTCCTTTCTAAACTCGATTAACACCTCAAATCTATTAGCAGGACCGATCTTACGGCTACAAATGCTTGTCCTTTGCTTCTTTAGCGTGTTTTTTGCTGCCTCTGTAAAGAGTTTCTCCTGAAGAAGGAAATTCATGAATCTTTCACGAATTGGAAAGAATTTCATGAATTATTTAAAGAACTCACATATCTTTAATTGTTTCTGCCTTTTGCAACTCTTCTTCATGAATCTTTCACGAATCTTTATTGTTTCTGCCTTCTGCAGTTTCTGCTTCCTCGCACTTTCTGTCTGCAACGATCTTTTGAGCGGACTGACGGACTTCTCTCCAAGCCTTGTGAAGAAACTGTGTCACATGCTCTCATTGACAATTTAAGTTGTGCGCTTCTTAGGATCATGTTGCTCTCCATATTGTGTGAAGAGGCTTACGTCTGATGCTTTGATACCATGATAAATTGAGAAGCAAAGAATACAGAGAAGGAGCAGAACAGAAAATAGTATTCATTATATTAGGTATATGAGGAAAAGAGTATTTGAGAAAAGGGAAAAGAGTTGAGCTAAATAAGCTCAAGCAAATCAAGAACATCAAGAAATGATAGTACAGCTGGCCAGGACAGTTGGCAATGTACAATGAGATTGTTGAGGTTACATTATATTTAACATCTGCGTCTATCATGTTCATTGTTGATCCTGCTCTTTTTCTCCCTCTCCAAAGTAGAATCATATTAAATCTAGGCTATCATATTAAGATTTATCCCTAGTATTTCGAACTACACTAGGCCCAAGACGATAAATAGTGCCTACCTACTTTGTTCCTCCAGCAAGTTGTTTCGAACTCCTAAATATCTAAGTTAAAGTCTATGAGTCCGTATAGAAAGTATGTTTAACCTTTAGGTTTTCTGATTTGTCCCAATTTAGGCTTGGAGGCGGCCTCCTTTTGCTCGGCGAAATGCTCTTCAACAAGATGCACGCTTCTGTGCTGCTACCTATAAATGACCTAAATTCACAGTGTTAATTGAAGCATCAAGTCATGTTTCAAATACATCAATATCTCACTATCCATTTAAATGCAACTGCACATCGATTTAAATGTAATTACACATATATTTTTAATAGTACACAAAGTTTCTAACAAATGCCTAGAAGATTTAAATATTGAGTTCTTAGAGCTGGCAGTGATTTGGTATTTTAGAAACGTTTTAGATGATCATTATGGCAACGAATTATACTGGCAGCGGTTTACTATGGCAGAGATATTTAATTGGCCAGTGGTGGTTCCATTATTTTTATTTCTGCCATTTCTGAGATTTCTTGGGCAATTTTTTATATTTTTAATGCGCAGATTTAAACATTAAACCTTTCTTCTGTTTCACGAATGCCAATGTTGGCAGTGTAATAATTCTAATCCTGAGATTCTTGGTTAATACGCCAATAGTTTTATTAATCAAGTTGATAATTTTAAGGTCACTGCCATTTTATCGTCATCCAATCTTTGCAGAGTCTAAGCCATGACTGTCCGAGTCATTTTTTTATAATGTTAAGATTGTCCGAGTAAATTTTTAATGTTATGACCAGGTCGATATTTTCAATACCACTGCCCGATCTCATTGTTCAATCCTTGTTCAATCCTTGCAGAGATTAAGTTATGCGGTCAAGCATTAGTTTATGTGTAAAACCTGTTGACAATTAATTAATATGATATTGAAAAAATAGTTAATTATAATAATGAGTAATCCTAATTACAATTTTAAATTAAAACGTATAGGCTAGGATTAAAAACAATTTTGTTAATTTCATTAGATGGCATTGGTATTAATTTATTGAATGTTAGGATACAATAGTTTTTTTTTTAAATGTTGATTCAATGATGGTCGTGATCTTTATGATATTTATATATAATGGGTTGATTGTTAATTTATCTAAACATTTGTTAAAGAAATTTTATGTTTTCTTGTGAAATAGTCTAAATAATGCACCTTGCATGATATTGAGTAAGGGTGTTCGATGCTTGGCCCCCCTTCTTTTTACTCCTTGCAATTTAAGAGTTGATTTTATTGTAGGGATTTAGAACCCATGAAGAAAAATTTATAGATGAGTTCACTAGAATAATAAATCCTTCAATGGAAAGCATATGTTTCTTAAATATGCCTAGATGATTTTACCCTTAGATGGTGATGGTTACTTATGCTATGAATTAGTCCTTATGATGATAAGTTCTAATGAATTACATCTATTCATTGAGCCAATTAAATGTATCGATTATAGTCACCCTGCATCCATGTTTTCTTTATTGTTTAGAGGGCCTTCATCTAACGACATTGTATAATGTATGACAGTGCAAGTTGGATTTCAGACACGTTGTATTTTATGTTGGGTTGAAAGTTTAGAATTATTTGTTGGTACTTGGGTTACTAGTGCACTTGTCGCAATGTGGTGATGTGATACCTTATGATTGGATCATTGCACGCGTTGATCGATAACCGCATATGAAACCTGGCTGAAGGGTTATGAGCCTCCCGATGTGAGATGTTGATTTTGTAAGTAAGGTTGTACTTGTTTGTAATGTTAATGTGATTCTCCCCCACTCGTTGGGAAGGTTCTAGCTACTTATGTCATTAAATATGTTGTGTTTAGATTGATTGATATTGATTTTGGTGTAGTAGGCATGGTCTTGCTTGTGTTGGGCAAGATGTAAACACCTCCTTGTTCCTTAGAACAGTCTCCAGCCTTGAGACCTTAAATGGTCAAAATCGATGGGAACATGGGCTTGGGTGTTTTTTATGTGTCCTAGAGGTCCTAACCTTGCAAGGTTGGACGAGCGGGTAGTCATATTTATTTTATTATGATTGATTGTCGTATGTTGCATCCAACTATTTGATGTGCTAGTATGTTAGGTTGTTATGCTTGTTGTTTCCTGATCTACGTGCGTTGTGTTCGTCGTCTATTTGCGATGATAGATTGTATTTTCGTTATTACTTTCCTACATAAAAGAGAAAACATTTACTTGTTATGCTTGTTTTTTTCATAACGATGGGGTTCGTGACATCCACACCAATATCTATCCTCTATCTCTAAAAATTTCAACTTCTAAAACATCCTAGAAAACAAGTTATAGCGAAAGTGTCAAGCCGACCCATTTGAAACGAATTTGAAGATCATTTCATAACCCTAACTTCCATAGCGAATATCTATGAAATTAAAGTGAAACAACAGATTAAATTTGTACCATGTGTAAATAAATAACTCTCCTCTGTCTCTATAAAGTTTCAAGGTCTGAAACATTCCACAAAACAAGTTATAGAGAAAGCTCCAAAATGGATTGTTTGAAAATGATTTCAGACGCATTCAAGAACCCTAACTTCAACAGGTCGTATCTCCGAAATTATAGCGAAGAAACATATAATATTTTTACCACATGTATCCCGAGATCTATTTTTAAATTTTCAAATTTTTAAGGTCTGAAACATCCCAAAAAATAGGGTATCACAAAAATTCCGATATAACCTGGAACTTATTTCAAAATTCAATCTTTAATTCGAATCCATTTTTCACACACTCACTTTCTCTCAATGCTTTCCCTAAATGATTTCATAACCCTTTACAAAGGGAAATTTCCCTTAATTAAATAATCAGTTCCCAATACCACGGGGAAACACCTGAAATACCATAGAAAAATACCCCAAACCATGGGAAAACACCCCAAAACCATGGGTTTGAAACGATCATTTCACTTTTTGCTTTCTCACATGCACCTTTTTTTTAATATACTTGTAGGCATATATATATATATATATATATATATATATATATATATATATA